>JAJGRW010000623.1:0-126763 GCA_025461045.1 Carex parvula | reverse complement strand
ATTGCTTAAGTGTCTCCATGAATCTCGCAAATTGTTGCTCTATCTTGTGCTTGGCAGGCCTTGGAGGGAATGGCAGAGGTGGCTTGTAGGGTGGTGGTGAAATGTATTCAGGTTCGGTTTGTCGCTCGTTTCCACCTACGATGTCATTCTGCTCCTCAATAAGGTCTGTCTGCAGTTCGAATATGGGCGGCTCCGGTGGTTGCGGCTCGTACTCTTCAGAATGCGATGGCTTTGCATGCATCTCATCGGAAGTTTGATCGGGCATGGGAGGTCCCGCTCCTTAGTGTTATGCATTTGCAAGTCTCTCTCGGGTTTTCTTCCGGTTGGCCCAGAAATTTGCCTCTTCCTCGTGCGATACTCGAGAGTTCTCTTGCCATCTTAGAGACATTGTCTTCTAAGTCTTTGTTGCGGTTTGTTAAGGATTCGATCTTTTGCGTGATTTCGGCGTTAGCCTTATCTTGCTTCTATAGTAATCTCTCCATTAAAGATGTGGTGTCAGGTTGCTGTGGTTGATTGTATTGCCTTGGTTGGTAATTCTGTTGAGGATTGTTGTATCTTGGTTGATAATTGGGTTGTGGTTGGTAGTTCTATTGGGGTGCAGCAGGCCTTTGGTTATTTGCGTATGCGAGATTTGGACGGTTTCGGTTGTTTGGACTGTATGTATTGTAGGCGGGTTGAGGTCGAAAGCTGTTGTCGATTGCGTTTGCTTGCTCTATTTCTTCCTCAGTTTTCGTCACATTCACACATTCGGTCATCTCATGCGCTCCTCCACAATAGCCACATGCTGTTGTGGCATTGACTGCTGCTACCATTCGCTGCTTGGTTTGCTTGTTGAGTGCCAATTGCAAAGCATCAATCTTTACGCTCAGCATGGAGATATCATCTACTCGGTGCATGCCAGGTGTTGGACTTGGCTTCTTTCGCTCAGGGATCCAGTAGTGTTGGTTGATTGGAATCTCTTCAATTAGGTTGTAAGCCTCGACAGGTTCCTTGTTCATGATTGCTCCTCCTGCGGAAGCATCAATAGACAACCTATCGGTATTTTTTAGACCATTATAAAATGTTTGAACAATCAGCCATCTTTCTAGACCATGATGTGGACAACACCTTAACATATCCTTATATCTATCCCATGCCTCACACAATGTTTCACCATCCCTTTGTTCAAAATTAGTAATTGCATTTCTAAACCTCAAAGTTTTGGATGGTGGGAAATATTTTGCAATAAACACATTAGACAATTGGTCCCAAGTTTGAATAGAATTGGCCGGTAAGGAAAACAACCATGTTCTTGCTTTATCTTTTAATGAGAATTGAAATAGCCTTAGCCTGATTGCTTCATCGGTAACTCCGTTGATCTTTATTGTCTCGCATATCCCTAGGAAAATTGACAAATGAAGATGTGGATCTTCATGTGGAAATCCTCCAAATTGCTGTTGCGAAACCATATTTATGAGAGCAGGTTTGATCTCAAAATTACGGTTCGTAACAGTTGGCGGGTTTATGCTAGAATTAGGATCTTTCGCGCGCGGTACGCAATAGTCTCGTGGAAGTTTGGCTCTTGCTGCATCGTGAACTCCATGATCACCATTGTCTTGTCTTCCATTGTCAATCGGTGGTTCGTTCGGTGGGATATTCATGTTGATCGAATTTGAGTCTTCTTCGCTTTCAGAATTACTTGATGAAGAACTATGATTGGTTCTAATCGGTGATGTGGAAGCGAATTGTCCTCTCCTACTCCCAATCCTCTCGGATCTTCGTACGGATGATTCGGCCAGCGTGCAGTATCCTAAAAAGAAAAGAAAATTTGAAAATTAAACTAAAACTGAAAATAAAAAAGAAAATAAAAATAAAAACGAAATTTGAAAAATAAAAAGAAAAATAAAAATGCAGAAAATAAAAAGAAATCTAGGCGTTTCTAGTTAATTGGATTCAATGGTCAAAGCAAGGACGTCTTGCGAGGTCTTGCACAATGAACCGTTATTCTCCGGAAACGGTGCCAAAAAGCTTGATCACTCAAAAGAGAGCAATGTTTCTTTTAATATTTATAAACTCGGAAATGCTATCGGTTTGGACTGCAAGCGCACAATCGTATCGAGTAGTATATACGAGGTCGATCCATAGGAAATATTGGTTCAGTGTTTTGAGCGATTGAATCACAACCTTTCGAAAGGCTAGACAAAATCTGAAATTGAGAGATGTTGTGTGATCAATGTAAATTAGGAAGCAATTAAAAGTAATTAAAATAAAGATAGAGATGAGAATTCCTAGGGTTTTGGCACACCATTGCTATTCAATCCGCCTTGACAATATATTCCTGTTGCGTCTGATTTCCTGTTGTTGTTTTATGAAAGATAACCACATAGGTCACTGCGATTTATGTTACGCAAGAATGACAGATCTTTCATCGAGACTCTACATAGGACACTGCGATTTTCCTTAAGCAAATGACTGGTCTCTAAAGAGCCCAAATACTACACAGATCACTGCGATTTTCATTACGCAAGTGATAGAATTTGGTACGCGTTTTATTGGTCTGGTTTATGGTTTCCCCGCTAAGGTTTTCTTCACATAAACCTAATAGATCTCAACGGGGCTAATTCATACAAATAGTTTCTCTTACCATTAAAGTACTGTCACTGCCCTAATAGACTCAAACTAGATCATTGAAATTAGATGAGGAGATAGTAAATCACAAAAGCATTTTGGTACAACAACAAGAAACCATAATCAACAGAAATATATATATCAAAACATCAAGAGTAACAAGGTTTACTACCTAGCCCTAAGAAAAGGAACTTAGCCGCGGAACGGCATCATTACAAGCACTCCTCTCTTCTCTCTTTAATCAAATCTAACCCTAACTACAAAGATGAATGTTCCTTCTGCCCAGGGGCCTTATATAGGAGTGGAGGGACGTGTAGAGGTTGAGTAGGGGCTAAGAAACTGATCTGGAAACAGCTGTCGGCGGTTATTCCCCAAGAGGCGCCATCGGATATGGACCGTATCAGCCGATACGGTCCGTATTAGGACCTTGACGGTTAGGGTTTAATGCTTCCAGCGCTATCTTCTGGTCTGTGCTAGGCCTGGTCCGTATCAGTAAGTACGGACCGTAACAGGGACTTAGTCGATAAGCGTCACTGATCCGATTGACCCGATTCTAGCTCCATTTGGTGTAAAATAGTCACAAAACCTGTTTTCTATAATAAAACATAAATAAGGGTGACAGTAGCCTTTTTCTCTAATTAATTAAACATAAGTGTGAGAAAATATGTAAAACCTAAGCCAAAACCCTACGTAAATCATCATTATTTTGACTCTGATCAGTGTGCAAATTAGAGAGGTCCTTGTATGACTTGAAAGAATCTCCTAGAGCATGGTTTGGTAGGTTTTGCAGTGCAATGAAGGTGTATGAGTACGAACAAAGCAACTGCGATCATACTCTGTTCTTTAAACGGAACCAAGGTAAACTTACAGTGCTAATCATATATGTGGATGAAATGATTATTACAGGTAATGATCATGAGGATATCAAATTGCTAGAGACAAAACTGTCTAAAGAATTTGAAATGAAAGATTTGGGTGGCTTGAAATACTTTATAGGAATTGAAGTAGCTCGGAGTAACAAAGGTATTTTCCTATCTCAAAGGAATTATATTCTCGACCTACTTGCTAAGGTTGGAATGCTAGAGTGCAAACCAGCTGACACACCAATGATCCAAAATCACAAGTTGGGGTTAGATTCGAATCAGAATCCAACCAACAGAGAAAGGTACCAAAGGTTAGTTGGAAAATTGATTTATTTATCTCATACTATACCTGACAAAGCTTATGCAGTGAGTGTTGTCAGCCAATTCATGCATTCTCCAAGTGAAGAACATATGGAGGTGGTAATGAGGATTCTTAGGTACCTAAAAGGCGCCCCTGGAAGAGGGATAATGTTTGAGAAACATGGACATGTCGAAATAGCTGGCTATACCAACACATATTGGACTGGAAGTGTGAGTGACCGGAAGTCAACGGTAGGTTACTTCACATTTGTTGGCGGAAACCTAGTTACTTGGAGAAGTAAGAAACAAAATGCGGTAACCTTGTTCAGTGCCGAAGCAGAATTTAGAGGAGTGGTAAAAGGTATTGTGAATTATTGTGGTAACAAAGACTTTTAACTGAACTCGGTTTTGAACCAACCAGTGAAATGAATTTGTTTTGTGATAACAAGGCTGCAATATACATCTCTCATAACCCGGTACAACATGACAGAACAAAGCACATTGAAGTAGATAGGCACTTTATCAGAGAGAAAATAGACTCAAAGATCATTGAAATTCCGTTTGTAAGGTCGGGTGAGCAGCTAGCAGACATGCTAACCAAAGCTGTGTCAAGCAAGGTGTTTAATGAGTCTCTGTGCAAATTGGGTATGATCGATATTTACGTGCCAACTTGAGGGGGGATGTTAGAACTACAAGTTGACACGTGTAGTTAGTGTCACATCGGATCTAAAGGAGAAAATCAAGAAAGTCCTGCTGGATTGCTTGAACCTTACCTTAATTGACAGATACCGCTGCTAGATTATTACCATGCTTATCGTGATTGATTTGTTGCTGGGTGATACCGTTGCGATTGGATGATGATTACTACGTTTGGTTGATTGATTGATTAAATACCATGTTTGGTTATTTTCTAAAAATAGAAAACGTGTACAGCTTGGATTTGGGTTATAAATCTAAGTTTCTCTCTGAGCAGAATGACTAAGAAAGAAAAATACAATTCAGTGTTGTGTGAGTTGTAATAAGAAATTATTATGAAATAAAAGAGTGTGCGTGTGTCTTGATCCGTGGAGTGCGCTATAGGCGATACCACGTTAAAATCTCTGTGTTTCCTTGATCAATTGTCTGTGGTGATGTTATAATTTTGTTAGATACAATATGATCCAAATTTTCTTGTATTAGTTGACCATCCCGATTTTTTTATTAATACTCTCCATTAAATAAAAATGAACAAAAATGCCCTCAGTTTTTTTTATTTTGAAAACTGCCCTAACCGCCCCACTATGGGGCAGTTATCTTTTTTTATTTTTTTGGAAAATTCTTAAAATGAAAATAGTAAACTAAATGGCTGTAAATGACAAAAAAATCGAAAAATAGAAATGAAAAACTTAATCGGAAACTTCAACTCAAGTTTTGAGACTCTTCTATTTGTTTTTTTGCAATTCTAAATTTTGGAAAACAGTTATTTGCTGAAATCGGACACTCGAGCGCCGTTTTATGGCTGTTTGAAGTTTCGTCATTATTTTTTGCCTTCTCAGTAAAGATATCGTTTCTCTTTCCTTATCCCTTATCCTAGCCTTGCCTGTTTACGAGAGATGTCTTAAATAATTACATGTACAACCTACATGTGCTTTAGAAATGAGAGAAATAACTTACAAAAAATAGATAGAGATGCATTATAACAGGAAGACACAGATGGATGACGTGAGAAATTTATATTTCTTTTATCACACATGGATTATACAATAAAATTGTGTATAATTGTTGGAGCATTCATACACATCCGTCTGAAAGAAAAATGTTCTTCATTTTTTTAATTGAACTATACAATATTTATATTTTTTTCTGTCATTTACTCAGTTTTATATTATCAATTTGATATCAATCATTAAAAAAATTAATTGATGAACAATTTCACTACTCAATTACTCCTCAATTTTTAGTAAAAACAAAAAAGAGAACCGCCCCACTGTGGGGCGCTCGGGGCATTTTCTGAAATTTTTTAATTCACAGGGTATTTTTTTATTTTTTGAGGGTATTTTAAAAAAATCGGTTGACCATCTCATAAACATCAACAGCTCTCAAATAGCCATTTTTGGCAAATCAGCACCGCACAGACATAAATACATACAATACATACCGCTATTAACTTTATTTGTTATATGAACATTGGACCAACCAAGTGCCACATGGACAATTTTCTCAATATAATGGAGAGTGCCTCAAGAGATAATGTTACTCTTCAAATGACTTCATCTCTAATTAAGCAAAGTCTTAAGCAAAAAAAATTGAACACAAAGCTTATGTAATTATGAGAAGAACAAAAGATAAACTTGTTTCAAGTAAAATGCCTACATTTGCTTTACGCAGTTCTTTTTTTTATTCCCTCAAGTTTGGGCAATATCATCTTTGGTCCTTAAAATTGTTCGATTTTCCATTTAGAAAAAAATATCTTATATAGCACTATTGATTTGGTCATTGAACTTGTTCGTTCTCCCTAATTCCCCAATTTCATTGCAACTCGATCACCAGTGCAAATTTTTTTTTAAATAAAAAACCCGATTTATCATAAATAAAACATACTGATGGTTTTATTTTCCAAAATTAGTAAAAAACAAATCATTGATTAGTCCAAGTTAGGATGGACCGAAACAATAGTTCGGTCGCCCTTTAGTCACACCTACACATCACTGGCAATAAAGATAGCAAAAGGGAGGGGGAGAACCAAACCATTGATTTGATCACCCCACGCAGACCAAATTTTTCAAAAAGGAAGAAGGCAAGGGGATCCGGATTTTGAAAATTCAGTCCAGGTGGGTGACCGAATCCATGTTCGGTCACTCTTGTGGACCAAATTTTGAAATAAGAAACAAGGAAAGGGGGGCCTGAATTTTGAAAATTTGGTCTAGGGGCTATCCAAATCAATGGTTCAGTCACCCTTCTTTCGATCATCTATGTTGTAATTCGTGTAAAGGCATGATAATGGTGGACTGAACCATTGATTTGGTCGAAGTGGGGTGAGCGAACAATGCATTTTTTTCAATGCTTATTAATTATTTTTAACGGAAAAAAAAACTATCAATTTGTTTCATAACAAATCGAATTTTCAATTTCCAAAAAGAAGGAAAAATTGTCACCATTGTACCACTGTATCACAACTACCTTTTTGGGACAGGTTGTTTCTTTGACGCTAAAAACTTGTATTAGTCTTTCACGCTAAAAAGCATTGCAAACCTAAAAAAATAAACGGTAGAATATGCATATTACCTTTCATAATATTTAGTATGTGTCATATCATATTGATCAAATAGATAGTGTCATATCTTTAAATTTGGGATTGATTTTGCCAACTTGATTGTGGAAAAAAAAAAAGATTAACTGTCAATTTCTTTTGAATAATTTTGCGGAAATAAATTACATAAGTGTGAAATAATTAAACTAATTAAATGGTGGAAAATCAAATTGCTAGGTAACATGTATATTACTTTTTCAACACAAATTAAACTTCATTCTTGTGTTAATTAAGTTAGGTGCAAAACCAGAAACATGTGCCACATGCATTCATTTTGCATTTGCCATATATACAGTAGCGCAATTAACCCATGAATATGGTGCTTCATATGCATGTATTATCAGATATAAAACAAAAATAAGTTTTAGTGCTTGCTACATTTGAGTTTAGTGCAACACGGTATATAGAGAAATTATGTCAAATTGAAATTAAATTTACTGAGATGAGATATTAGAGAAAATTAAAAATTTACTGAACTACATTTTTATAAGCATGCTCCATTTTATGTACATTGGCAATCTTCCTCTAACAAGCATTGCATTGAGTTAACAATTTTTTAATGGGTGGGACAATAATATTTATTGTTACTGTGAAATTAAGCCCAAATTAGTTTGGGTTATTCTTGACAGGTGGTGATATTTGCAAATGCTACAAACTAATGTCTATGATTTGCAAAAAAAGAGACCCAATTACAAAATTATATTGCCAAAGAGAACATGTGTAGATGGAGAATGCGAAACAAAGGTGCTTGCCTAATGCTTTGAATTTCTCTATGCTGTAAGAGTATGATTTCACAAATGACACTGTAATTAAGCTTTGTTAAGCTCTCTTTGTGCTAGTTCATCTATTTGATCTAAGCATTATTGTAAATTATCTTGCAGTTACATTACAACAAAACTATTGGTTCACAATTTGCTTAATTTTTGTAGAATATTGGATATAAGCAACAAAATAATAAATTTTATGCTTGATTTTTGGCAAATTTAAGGTACTTCTGTTAAAATCATTCAAGAGAGGCCATTAGATTGCCATTTATTTGATCCCGCAAAAGTGTTTGTAAACATATAAACTACTGTCCAATTAGAGCTGGATCTTATCATCACTGGAAGACAGCGGTTGTAGGTTTATTCTGTAAATTATTTTTATTTTTCTATGTTCTGAAATCTTACTTAATACTCCACGTTTTACTTTTCAAACTTCATGACGTGGAAAACTCATAGCAGTACCAGTCTTATTTGATAAAGCAAACATAAACTAAAATAAATAAGAAAATGCAGACACTTTATTCGATAAGCCCGAAGATTCAAATTAAAGACCATAATATACTTAGTTTCAAATTTAGATAACTAAATTGCAAGCAGCATATCACTGTTGAATGTAATCCAAGTCAGCAGTTGACTCAGCAAGGCGCATATGAAGAGTAGAAGGTCCAGATTAGAAGTTGCAGTTTATAACATGTTATTTCTGTTAAGAGTTAATTCAGAATTGTTTTTAAGCACGTTTTTCAGTTTAGAGATGTGCAGGGGTATTTTAGGACAGGTAATTTCTATATTTAGTTGAGTCATCAGTTGTGTGCTTAGTTGGTTTAGTGGATGCCTAAATATGGCAGCATTTGTAATAGAGTTAGTGGGGTGCTAAATTTAGATTGTGTAATGTAATAGAGTTAGTGGGGTGCTAAATTTAGATTGTGTAATGTCTTTTATATACAGCATATGTAACAGGCTTGGATCAATAGAAGAATTTCGTTTTTTGTGTGAGAAAATCTGTGTTCTATTCTCTGTTCTTGCTAGCTACACAAAACAAACAAATGAAATAATCCAACAATCACAACACCAGTTCACCAGGCCATTAAGTGCCAATGCTGATGACAAACAAAGAAAATTCTACAAGGGGCCGATTGGTTTGTGGTTATGGAGGGTGATTCCCTGCTATCCTGATGCCATTCTATTGTATTACCATGTTTGGCAAGAAGAGTAAGGGCATGGTTATGGTAATAATGTATTCCCTGGCAATTACAATTTCCTTGTCTGTGGCTATTGCGCTAGCCAAGAAAAAGATGGATTTTACTGATTACCGCTCTACAAATTCTTTTAATTTTTTTGCGCAGGCCTCCTCTCCTCCTATCTCTCATGTGCATCTCGGTTTACCCTCTCTCTTCTCCGGTTCTCTCTCTCCTTCCTCTTCTCTTCTATCGTGATAAATGGAAGATTTCAAGAGATCAACACCTTTCTTGTCCCCTCTTCTATGACTATTGGTTTTGACCATAGAAGGAAAAATCGGTATCGGGATCGGGATCGGCACCGAGCGATCCCGATCCGGATCGGAAAAATCAGTCGGGATCGGCCGAATTGGATCGGAAAATCGGACTTTTTTGACAGAAGCTTGTTTTACACTAAAAAATAGAATATATAAATATGATATATAAAAATGAGATATAGTTTTACCGGTGACTTTATGGAGGTACTAACTAAAATGGAATCGAAATCAAATCCCGTGTCTTACTCTCAGCATACTCCCTTGACCATGTATTCCTGAACAGTGGTAAGGAATCCACCCTTATATATAAAATGAGATATAGTTTTATACAATAAAGATGCTGTGGTGTGGTGGAGTTGTGTTCGGTCCCAATGTTGAAGGGCGGGAGTTCGATTCGCAGATAGCACCAAAATTTTTTTTTTGAGTTGGGTTAATTCGCGTATCGGCCGTTTCGGTTGAATTGGTCCATTTCGGTCCGGAACGGATGAAATTTGGATGAAATGAAGCCGGAACGGCCGAAATTTGACCGGAATGATGCAGGAACGGTCGAAATTTGATTAAATCTTCAATAACCCCGTAAATCGGCCTGAAATCGGATCGGTACCGTCCGACCGCGCTCTGGAACGGCCGATTTTGCCTTCTATGGTTTTGACCTGTTTTAGGGACTATATTCTGCCCTGGAGAAGATGCTCCACACCAGTGGCGGCGCGACATCCCAAGATGCCTCGTACAAGAGGTGAATGTGAAGAAGTGCAACATCCTTGAAGAATTTCACCTAGTACTCTAAAATGTAAGTTTAGGACTAAGTTCTGGATGTTTAGGATTTGTGACTCATATAGGATAGGATATAGGTTCTGTTAAAGTGTTAGCACGTGGTTATTATATGATAGAGTTGTAATTAAATTGCTATTTCTTGAAGGTGCTGTGATCAGAAAGGGGATGATATACTGGTAAGGACAAATAGGTACTGACAAGGATCAGAAATCAGATACCAGTACGGTTGCTGATTTTGCTTTACTTGTACGGTTGTGTTTTTTTTTTTTTTTGTGTGGTTTTACTTGTACTAAAGTGTTTTGGTTTACTGGTACGAAAGTGGTTCTGGATCAGTTCAAAGGCGTTGGCCTTGAGGCATTTGACACCATGTTTGATTTAAAGAGGAGTGTAAGAATGAATTCTTTTATTGATTTTGTTGCATCTTACATTTACACTTTCATTTTTTGTCTTCGAAATGATATTTGTTTTTGCACTTTCATGTTAGAAGCTTTTCAATGAATTAGAGGCTTTCTTTTAATGATATCTGTTTTTGCACTTTTATTTATGTTATAAAGTTTAATCGAATGATACAAGTAGATTATATTTTATTCAAAAGTAGCAACAAAAAGGATTGATGTTTATTGCTTTAAATAATAAAATAATTAGGAAAGCAACTACTCAATCTGGATATATTTATTGGTTATAATATTAAATATCTTTTGCTGGTTTGGTTTATATTTATGCGAACTAAATAAGTTTCTTTTTTGATAAAATTTATTTAATAATTTAAAAGCAGCGAAAACATGTCTCGAAAGCTATTGTAATAGTCATGTACGAACCAAACATAGTAATAGAACATTCTCTGGAATTCTGAAGTTATAGTCATGCGCACCAAACATGATAATGACAAAATTTTTGAAATAGTATTGCTTGGCATTACATTCCTTGGAATCCTCTATTTCCGGAAATGACCTATAGCGTGAACCAAACAACCCCTAAAAGAAACAAAATATACAACAACTTCATTTCAAGAGTGACTAATTTAGAATTCCAAAACAAGGAAGATTAACATCAATTACATAGACAGAACCATCCTAAAAGAAGGTCATCTTCTTCAGTCTGACGAGAATATATCCCTCTTTTCATTTATTAAAACATTTACCTTCGTTTGCCACTCTCGAAACCCTGATGGTCCCAAACAGAATCAACCACGCACTTTGCCTCTCTTCCACTCCTTGATGGAAACGGCTTGTGACTTGGAATGAATCGAGTTTTTAATATAATTCTCATGAGCAAACACCTCAAGTTCATATGGATAAACTTGTTAGCCCCGATCGGGAAGATCAATGTAATAAATAGAAAGAGCATTCCTAACATTTTGGAATCACCAACATAAACAGACCTTTACCTGGTCCAAACAAGGCATAATAAGTCAACAAAAAATTTGACGGAGTGTGGTAAAAAATGCTCAAACAATAAATGTATTAAAATTAATTTATAAACCTTCTAATTTTGACCGTTTGATTTTATACTAAATTAATTTAAAAATTTAAAAATTTTGCATGTAGACACATCACTTGTAAGGTACATCAATTTCAACCTGTTTAGACTCATCGTTTGATGCCAATCCAATAGATTTGAAGTTATGCTCACCAAACATTTTTAGTGAGCATAGTGCACGCTAGCTTTACTCTTAGAGTTAAGTTCACAAATGGACTTGATGAACTTAAGAACACCCTAGTTCTACTCATTTAATGGGTGTAGAAACTTTTTGTAATAAAAAGGAAATAAGAGGCCGGAGACATTCTAGAACAGGATTTTAGACTCATTTAATGGGTTTCATCTACGCCATCGGTTGGTTCAATGCCATCAGTTGGTAAAAAGTTTCAAGTAATTACAACGTTGCCTCTGATTATATACACTATCGGTGCCGAATGACGCCAGATGGTAAATGGTCGATAATAAATGTGTTTTCTGTAGTAGTGAATGTTGTCTAATTAATGGAGTAGCCTCGTAATTAGTAACCATATATATTATGTTCTGCGTCATGTGAGAATTTAAACCTGTGAACTGCTGAAACTTGAAAGTGATTTAAGTATCTCTCATATAAAATAATTGGTAATTTGTTACTTCATTAAAAAAGCTGTTAACTCCACGCATTACAATTTTACTTAATTAGCCTCGTTTTATTCTTGGAACAAAAAAGGTTACATCCTCCTTTACCAAAATGTACCTTAATTATCCAGAAGAACAGGAATATGTATATTTTTTTTGAAAGAAGTGGTATTGCCACCGATTTCACTAAAATGAAAACCAAAGTATTACACAGTATTGCCGGTACGACCAAGTTGGTACCAGCTACACACGTACCACAAATCAACAACATCAAAAGTATAACCTACAACCAACAAACCAGAAAAGCACACAAAAAAAAACACAATCCTACAAATGTTAGCATCAACTATAAAAGTAAAAATTTGCCTCAACCTAAGATAAAGACAAAAACTATCAAAAAATTAGAACTAACCTGCAGTAGAATGTTCTCAGAAAAGGCAGTGAAAAGAGCCAATCTCCTGGCTTCTCTACAAGCAATTTATAGATTACACGAATGCCAATTTGAGAGAGCAAAGTATCAAATTTGGAATTGAGTTAGGTGTAAGTGGCTTTTATTTTTACTCTCTGCTTAAATGTGAAACTCGACGAATAAAATAGTAAGGAAGAGAAGAAAAAAACACATCTTTATGAAACTATCGGTAAAAATAAATTGACCCTTGATAATTTGTATAAGTTTCTTATAAAAAGTAGTTATGTATAGATGGACGATTGAGAAATTCGCACAGTTGACTAAGTATACTCTTGAGAAAGAAGGTGAGAGACTTGGACAGCTGAAACTGACCCCGATTTAATCTTAGACATCGATGATGTGTGCAGTATTGTAAATAACGGTATGCGCTCGTCGGATGGATAGAGTGCCGCCAAATGATTAATCGATAATAATTGGGAATAATCAGGCATAATTAGAAATAATCGACCAATTACTTGGGAAAATCCAGATGATTTGATCGCTGCTAACGACTAATTGGTCCATTAATCAGCCTAAACGGCTGTTTTTTACAACACTGGATGTCTATCTTATTCATCAGATAAGTGATAAATTGTACTGATGTGGAAGAAATGCTAGATTAGTGGATTTGTTTGTAAATGAGTTCGGTAATTTCGGTTGGAGGGATAACGGGTTAGGTGGAGAGAAGACGGGTTGGATATTTGTGGAGTTTGAGGTGAGTGAGAGATAGATGGGCTCAGATTTGTATTAGGTTTCATTGGGTCCTTTTATACATGAAGCACATGTGAAGCCTATATATGAGGTTTACGTGTTGAAAAGGCTAAGAGGGCTAGGTTTAGGGTCCAATATGAAAGTCGTCCAACATGGTGCATGGGCTACCCGTGGAGAGGTTCATGTTTTTCAGTTTGAAAATTTGAGAATAGCTAGTATTGTAAAAATGGAGTGAGTCTATGGTACTATGCACCGTACTACGGAGCCATATTTTCATTTTAAAAACCCTAATGGTCGATCAGAACCGTTCAACGTGATCTCCACATGAATATGTACTTGCAGACTAAATTTTATATTTTTTTCGAATTTTTTTACTATATTTTAAGATAGGTAGAAAATCACTTGATCTGAAAATTCTGGACCATCAAAAAACAGTGATTTTCTACCTATCTGAAAAAATAAAAAAAAATTCTAAAAAACAGAAAATTTATCCCACAAGTATATTATCATATGGAAATCATGTTAAACGGTTCGGATCGACCGTTAGAATTTTGAAAATGAAAATTTTGATCTGTAGTACGGACCAATCCGTGCTATGCATAGTACCATAGACTCACTCGTAAAAATGTTTAAAACTATGAGATATCATTTTTTTTTTCAAAATACAGAATAGGCAAATAAACTACAGACACTGAATAGTTAGTTCCTCTCTCGTTGTCTCCCGTGCTCGTTCTTTTTTTTTTTGGTTAAAATTAACAATTCTGAGACTGCTGGAGTTTTATATTTGTGTGTTAATCATATTCATTTATTGCTAATTCATCAATAGAAATACAAACGCCCATCAAGAGACTAGTAATCCAAAGCACTCTTTATATATCTTTAAGTCTCCCACAAATAATGAAAGCAATAAAACAAGGCTTGATCTAACATTCCCTAATTTTGCATTTCGAAGTCTCCAGTTTAACACAAATAATGAAAGCAATAAAACAAGGCTTTTGATCTAAAATTACCTAAATTTTTATTTCGGAGTATTTTTGTACTGACAGAACAAAAATAAGATCCTCATTTTCATACTAAAGTTCCATTAATATATATCGGTAAGCTAAATGAAATTTCAGAACGAAGAAATGACTAAATTTTTCATTTTTTCTAGTATAGAGATGATGAGGTTCTTTCCACGGAATCCAAGATGGTCCCAAAGGGTATCATATCAAATTCGGTCCAATGGTTGGTCGGAGCTATCCGATCCACATCAAGAATCACACACACAACTTTAATTTGTGTGGATCAAGTGCGCATAATCTTGACGCTGATCAAACGAATATGACAGGACATTAAACTGAATTTGATCCGATGCCAATCAGACCACCCCCCACTACCTTTCAACAGCTCCCCAACCCCCACCCCAGCTTAGAGATGAGGATCTGAAGTTAACTCCGAGATTTGTAGTGCTTTATCAAACTTCCATCAAAAGTTAAAATCTTATTTAAAGTAAGACAAAGCTCAATTGTGTGTCGTACAGATATTGGTACTTTCTTAGTGCGTTCAAAAGACTCCAATAGTGCGTTCTGAGTGCAAAATGATTCATGTGTACGATATAAAATATTCTTTCTTCCTTTATTACATTCACACGTGTTAGTAATCAAAGTGGAAAAGCACAAAAAAACACAGTACTACATACCAAGAAAATCTCAAAAGTGTTTCCCTGGTTTTTTCATTTACATTCCTTAAAATCAAATAACTGGATAAGAAGATGACAAATTGGCAATCTCAAAAGGCTTCTAATACTATGTTTTATTGATAAATTAGACATACAATACAATCAAATGAGCCAAAAAAGCGTGAATTTTTCAATGAATTTTGAGCATAAAAAAGGAATAAAAGTTACATCTATCATAATAGTACTTCACCAACCAACCAAAAATAGAATAAAAATTGTCTTTAAAATTCAATTACATCTCTCTTCATAATATGAAAATTAGATGAAACTATTGCCTTAAAATTGCAGCTCCATTTCGTAGCAATTTACACAATTTAGAAAGCTTGAAATCGGATTATAAACATATACAAGTGACACGGTCTACTCTCATTTTGAATTCTTCGGTATTGCGATCTAGACTGGATTTATTATTGTGGACCAAGCTATCCTGGAAATTTGCAAGTCATCTGCAGGTCAACAGCAAAATACAGTTCTCTAATCATGTTATATTTTTTAAGATTTTTAAAGTTAGTTGGCAAGGTGTCACTAACAATATTTGTATTAATAAAAGAAAAGTATTTCCAGAGCACTAATAGTATTTTTTTTAAAAGTAATCATTGTAGCAGCAACCATACGAATATTAATTGTGTCCTTTGTAGGGATATTCAGTTCTGCATTCCTTCTTGCTTTTAAAAGTAATCAAGAGCGAATAATTTATCATTCATTCATAATTAGCTTATTAGAAAAATGATATGGATTAAGAAAATAGCGAATTATTGGTAAGCATATGAATTAAAAAAGTTTGTTGGTTCTCACGTAATGGTGTGTGTGTGAGAGCTAATTCACATTCCTTTTTATTCATTACCCTATAAATTTAGATATTTAAAGATGATTGTGTCTGATGGCAAGAACTAAGCAAGAATTCTTTTTTTTTATTGTTGTTTTTTGTTGGCGAAATATGCACTAGGTTTTTTCTTCCAGGTGCCAGCACCATGCACATTAGTGGAAGGTTAGAGCATGGCATTATTTATTTTCTGTTTTTGATGTAGCATAAGAGAGAAAAAAAATGACTCTTGTTACCGTATATGTCAATTGCTTTCAAAGTTAGTAATGGAATTTAAACAAGGAATCAGGCACAGTCCGATGGGAATTGAATCAAATTCGGTCAGATGCTAGGTTTGAGTCTTCTAATCTGCAACTTGACTCCTCGTACGAATCAAGTGCACACAAATTTTGATACGGATCAAACGATTCCAACCGGACATCAA
Organism: Carex parvula; assembly: GCA_025461045.1. Taxonomy (NCBI): domain Eukaryota; kingdom Viridiplantae; phylum Streptophyta; class Magnoliopsida; order Poales; family Cyperaceae; genus Carex; species Carex parvula. The sequence goes on along the minus strand of JAJGRW010000623.1, from coordinate 110,454 downwards.
ACCAATCGGAGAGGCCGGAAACACATTCTAGAATTATTTTTCTAGTTGGAAATTAGGTTATTGCCAAAATGTCTCGAACTATGACATATCAGTTTTACATGGCATTTTAATACTGACCGAACTGAAATAATTAAGATCCTGATTTTCAAAATAAGCTTCCACTTATATTGGTAAGATAAATGAAATTTCAGAATGAAGAAAAAAAAAGATGGAATTAAGTAGAGAAATGGATGCCACTAACAATTTAAGTAAGATAAACCTCTTACTGTCTTGTACTGTTCTTGTTTTGCTTGTTGGTTCTTGTGATTTCCTGAGTTTAGTCTCATACATATGTTAGAGAAAATGATTCACAATTCAGGTCCCATGTCCCAACTTTCATAGTCAGTCATCTCAAGCCCGATCTTCATGGGTAGTCCGTTCTTAGGGCTCGATCGGTTGTTCAGTTTTACTTTATCACATTCATTGTGTTAGTAATCAAAGTGGAAAAGCAAGCAATTAAACACATTACTAAAACCAAGAACATCAAATAAAATAACTGGATAATTAGCAGATGACAAATTGACAATCTTAAAGTTGCAGCTCCATTTCGTAGCAATTTACACAATTTAGAAAGCTTGAAATCGGATTAAAAACATATATAAGTGACACGGTCTACTCTCATTTTGAATTCTTCGGTTTTGCGATCTAGACTGGATTTATTATTCTGGACCATGCTATCCTGGAAATTTGCAAGTCATTTGCAGGTAAACAACAAAATACAGTTCTCTAATCATGTTATATTTTTTAAGATTTTTAAAGTTAGTTGGCAAGGTGTCACTAACAATATTTGTATTAATAAAAGAAAAGTATTTCCAGAGCACTAATAGTATTTTTTTTAAAAGTAATCATTGTAGCAGCAACCATACGAATATTAATTGTGTCCTTTGTAGGGATATTTAGTTATGCATTCATTCTTGCTTTTAAAAGTAATCAAGAGCGAATAATTTATCATTCATTCATAATTAGCTTATTAGAAAAATGATATGGATTAAAAAAATAGCTAATTATTGGTAAGCATATGAATTAAAAAAGATTGTTGGTTCTCATGTAATGGCACTACTACAGAAAAAGAGTTTGCACACGGACATTAATGGAAGAGCTACACGGATTTCCTGCCGTGTTTAAAGTCAGGGTGTTTGAATAGGTCAGAAACTACACACGGATATTTAACCGTGTGTGATTATAATAATTTCTACACTGATTACTTTGTAAACCGCCGTGTACAATGACCTGGGGTGTCGCTCTCCAAGTTACCGAGCTACACGGATATCCCCTAAGTAACCGTGTATGATTACTCTTTCTACACGGTTTTGTATTAAAAGACCGCGTAGCTCTTTTAGCTATCATACACGGACGTTTGGTAAATATCCGTGTATAAATAGCTAATCTTTTTTGTATTTCGCCTCCAGCACTGCTATCATACACGGACAATTTATAAATAATCCGTGTATGATTACTCTGTTTACACGGATTTGTATTAAATGTCCGTGTAACTCTCTTAGCTATCATACACAGACATTTGTTAAATATCCGTGTTAAATAGCTAATTTTTTTTTTGTTTTTTTATCATACACGGACAATTGTTAAATATCCGTGTATAAATAACTAATCTCTTTTTTTTTGTATATTTTATTGTTGGGCTAGCCTCCAGCTTTGCTAGCCAGTTTTTTGCAACAGAATTATACAAAATTCATATAACAATAATAAATTCATTCGAAACAGATTAATTAGCAAGAAATTCATATACTAAATTATACAATATTTTATACAACTCTATGCAAATCCATATCGAGGATTACAAAATTCCATGGTAAACCACCTTGCCCACATGCACCGCACCTCGTTGATCTGATCCTCGGTGTAATGCGGTTGCTTTGCCACATTCTACAATTATAATTTGATAATAGTTAGTATTTCAGAAAAGGTAGATATCAATTGCTTATTATATAGGAACAATTAATATGAAGTACATACCGCTTTTGGGAATTGGAATTGTATTCTTTCGACAAAGTCAAACATGAATATCATCGTGTAATAAGCGCATTCCCAACTCTCCAACTGTTGCGGGCTCTGAAATTTACATTTAGCGGCCTTTGTTAGAATGACAATATTTTTTTGAACAAGATATGAAATTACTAACTCATAAAGTGTGCTCACCAACATCCACTTCCAATTCAACTTAGATTTCTTGCGCGTGCCCGTGCTATCTGATCCTCCCTCTTTAATATATTTCGCAAAAGCCCTTACAAAATTGAGTGAATGTAATTAGCAATTTTATAATTTGATATGATTGAAAGAAATTCAAACCTAGTGAATTATTATTGCTTACTTATTCACAAAAGGGAAGATAGCTTTGCACTTGTCAAGCGCGATCCTTCCTTTGGGCTTACAAGAATCAACAATTATGCCCACATTTAGGTACGGCACAATGATAATCGAACACCAATGTTTGCTGTGGGATCGAGGAGAAGAATTATAGTACTTTAGCATATAATAGTGACACAAGTGTTTGCTATGGTTGATGGTGTGATTTTATTTTTTTATGTTTAACTTTTATTTCCTTTATACAATTCTTTAATTAAAATATAAACAACACATACGTTAAGATTAGAACTAACCTCTGGTGGTATGGCATGAGAATGAATTTCTTCTCCTCCGCCTTAGCACGATGCATCGCAGAACACATGTACTCGATAGCCATATCCGAATAACATGTCACTGCCGTAGAACTCACTTTCTCGGGGTCCAGAAATATGCACAAGTTCTTCTTTTCAACCATCTCATCACAGTTTCGGACTAGCTTCCTGAAAACTCATAATATTGTAATTAGAATATATATTTGAGTTCTATACAATAATGAAAATAATTTTTGATCACTAACATGAGAAAAATGGTGATGAATGACACATCGAGCCATTTGTTGGATGACGAGTGGTGGAAGAGATCCTTGAAGTCTTTGAACGACAGCAGGAGATCCCTGCCTTCGTGTAGAAACATCCCAGGTGGGACAGGGATGATGATATCCTCCATGCCTTCGGGCACCGTCATCAAGTAGTCGTGGAGAATGCGCAAATCATTGGGCAAACGGCTGTATTCTTCTTCGGTGACCATAGGACGGGGTGGTGATTGTGGCGCGTCAGCCCTGACGTCGCAAGCCATCTCCTGACGTACCGGTGACATCGCCGTACCGGTGACATCATCTCCTCGTGTCTGTATCAAATTATAAATGGATTATTCAAGTATTTCATAAAGAATGATATGAATGTAACAAAATAAATGGATTTTTTTATGGATTACCTGATCCAAAATAATCTGACTCTTGGGTCATTGGACAAATGACGTCCGTGCGTCATCAAGCACAAGCATTTCGTCGGTAGGGACAGGAAGGGGTACGTGGTGCCATCCATCCACGACTAAGTCAACCTGCACGTATGCATGGTCGGGCCTTAGCTGAGCAAAGGGTACACTTTTGGCTCCTGGATGTACAACGCCCTGAGCAACGGTCAGAGGAACACTACCCTGCCACAGGACGAGGTCGCATGCTCTGGGGTCCTGCAATTATCAGAAAGTTGTTTATTTTGATGGTGCGATATTGTCTAACAAGGTTACAAACAGGTTTTAATTACCTTTATATTATGAACAAGTATTGATTACCTTGAGATTATCCAAATGGTCTAACGCCCACGTGCCGGATGCTTGACTACTTCGCCGAATTCCCGGCGAAATGGGAGGTGCTTGCTCAGATGGCTGCGTAGTTGCTGATCTAATTTGGCTCAACAACCTTGATTCCATCTCAGCAAACCTTGCGTCGTACTCTTTGCTCACCTCCACGCGTATCTGCGCAACTATCTCGTCTTTGTTTACCTTGGCACGAGATTTTCTTCGAGGTTTTTGTCCCTCCACTCGGAACACCTCCTTCCAGCCCCTATAGGCCCCTACACCCCTTACTCGACCCGGGTGTTCTGGATTCTCGAGCGCTGCAGCGAATGAATCATTTTGTCTTTCGACACTCCGGGCACCCGAGTTGACCTCCTCCTCCACCTCCAACTGTTCAAGTAGAAGAATTAGTTATAGCAAAAGATCAAGTGATGTACTTTCGGAGTTATAATTTTGTACATGAGTGTCACAAAGTGATAACAAAGGACTCTTACCATTCTTTGAGCCACGGGTTGCAAATTCTTTGGGAGTACTATCCTCCCGTCAACGGTTATCTCGGATCTACCCATGAACCTATCTTGGCCCCTAGAATTTTGGATCCTAACTACGGGTGAGTCAGAATCCTTGTTTTGGTCCAGTATTTTCCTCCATTCTGCCTTCTTACCCACGTAACCAGCTGACCCTAGATGGTGTGGATACTTGTTCAAGGCAACGAGCCTCCTGCCTTCATCACTTTTTGCCTTCACAGAAACAATGCAACGATCAGTTAATTTTAGAAAGATAAGTACATATCGATAAATAATAAGCATAAGTTTGGCACGAGTTAGATACCCGGAACTCTTCGGTCGACTTCAAAGCTTGAAACGCCTCCCAGTCCTCTTGTTTTAGCCATTTGTAGTAGCCTACCGGATTTCTCCCTTTGTCCATGAATACCGTCTTCAACGTGCTCTTGAATTGCTTCCAGCCCTCATTCATTATCCTCAGAGTCTTAACCTTTGGAACGTCGTTCGGGACGTTCCACTGTGCCTGAATGACACCAAAATTTAGTGTATTCAAGTATAGATACATCTGTGAAAATAAAGCAACGAGTTGTTAGGCACTTTACCTTCACCATGTTCCACCACTCGTCATTCTCCTCGTCCGTAAAATGATCCCATCTCTCTACAAGGATACTAGCTTTTTGCCTCACCAAACTCGTACACCAATTTGAGTATTTGATCCGTTTTTCACCCTGCGCACGCCCATCTTCCGTGAACCAGATTTCCAACTGCTTTTGCTCGGACGTGCCTGTGCACATTGTCGGCCATCTTTTCCGTCTTTCTGATGAGGCAGTAGCTTGCTGCTCCTCTTTTGCCATCATATCTACATACTCATCCTCAACCGACATGGTTCTGCAAGAAATTAAATATTGTTACATATCTACGTGCTAAATGCAAAACCTAAAATGAGCTCTTGATACAGATCAGAAACTAAGGGCTCATTGAAAATCCAAAAAAATAATCCACTTAAACAGAAAGATAAAGGACCAAAAGACAACCAATTTAGACTTAAACATCGCATTTTTCTGATTTATTTCCATTTTCTATGATTTTTCAAAGTTCAGTTTTTCAAATGGTAAAATCTGTTTTTTCATTTGAATCTTAAAATTACCTCTAAATCCATGAGGTTTAATAGCCAAATATATATAACACAAATATGCCAAATATGCCAAATATTTATAACACAAATATATAACACAAATATAACACAAATATAACACAAATATAACACAAATTTACTCTTCCTATATATAACACAAATATAACACAAATTTGACACATTTTCCTGACCTCTTGCTAAAATGAACAAATATGCCAAATATATATAACACAAGTTGTTTAATTACCTCTTAAAATTTACTCTTTTCAAAATAAATAAAACTAGTGCATTCGGGCTTAGGCAGAAAACCCCTATTTTGTTTGTTTTGTTTTTTAAGTTTCTCCCAATGCACAGAAAAACCCTATTGCAAAATAACGAGAGATAGAGAGACGCTAACCACAGAGAGAGACCCTAATTTTCTGAGGCGGTGAGGCGGTGAGGCGGGCGAGGTGGTGAGGCGGGTGAGGCAGTGAGGCGGTGAGGCGGTGAGGCGGGTGAGGCGGGCGAGGCAGTGAGGCGGTGAAGTGCTCGGAGGCTTTTGGAGGTTTTTGGAGGTTTTTGGAACTCAACCGGTTCTGGGAGGTTTTTTGAACTTATGAAAAATTTGGCAGATAATGCTTTTGAAATAATAATGTTTTCCTCATTATACACGGACTTTTAACTGATTGACCGTGTGCAAATGTCTTTCTACACGGACATTAGTTAAAAGTCCGTGTGCAAATCTATTTCTACACGGACTTTTTAACTAAATGTCCGTGTAGCTCTCTTCAATTTCTACACGGTTGTACGTAACAATCCGTGTGCAAATACTATTTAGACACTTATTATTAGCTAATAGTCCGTGTACGAAAGTTCAAAAAAATTAAATTGGCTTTTTGTATTTCTAGAGAGGTAATAAATTAACTAAAATTGTATATTTCTAATATTTAAAAACTTATACCGATTACTAAAATATTAAAATCTAATACTGATATTTTATATTTTATTTTTATTAATAAATGTTTTAACTAATATTTTGATAACTAATACTAATATTTGGACTAATATTTGAAAATTTTGAAAAGTAATACTATTACCTCTAAAAAAAATTTGATATCCGTCTTGAACTAGAGGAACCTAATATTTGATATTTTTCTTACAAAAATTTTTTATTTAAATTTTTAATACTTAAATATTTAAATGAAATATTATAAGCTACACAGTTTTAAACAAAAAATATTATACATAAACCTTTTTTTTCCTTTTTCTCTTTTTTTTTCTCTCTTTTTTTCCCTTTTTATTTGATATATTATAAGCTAAAGTTGTAATATTAAAAGCTACACGGTTTAAACAAAATAAATATTATACATAAACCTTTTTTTTTCTTTTTCTCTTTTTTTTCCACTATTTGAACAGTACCATCGGCCCATAATCCTTCATTGTGGTCGGACCACATGTAGTCAGCTTCGTCTACCCCTTCAAGTGTTGCTACCTCAGTTTGCACATCGGTACAAAATGGAGGTACTTCGTCAAACTGGTCGTACTCTTCTTCATCGACGACACTTTCTACCCCGACAATCCTTCTTTTTCCGGATAGGACGACGCTCAACCTATCATCACTCGGGTCAGTGGCATAAAAGACTTGAGTGGCTTGCTTGGCGAGTATAAACGGATCATCAACATGCCCAACCCTATTAAAATCAACGAGTGTGAACCCGTCGTTATCAACTTTAACACCTCGGTCTTCGACCCATTGACACCGAAACACGGGAATGCTCAGGTGAGGACTGTAAATGAGCTCCCAAATTTGTTCAATAACGCCATAATATGACTTTGATGCTACTACAGCCCGGCCATCTCCTGATCTACTGAATTCTTGAGAGGTCGCCACCAACGTCACCCCACTATTTTGGATCGTGCTCTTGTCACTCTGGGATTTAGTGTAAAATGTATATCCGTTAATCTCGTATCATTGGAATGTTCTAACAACAATTTGGGGTCCTTCGCCAAGCAGTTTTACAATTTCAGGTACGGGGTGTGACTTCACTCTTTCTTTCAGCCATCCTATAAAAGAACGATTATGCTCATTAGTAAGCCACTTCTGACTTCTCGTGTAGTTTTGTTGTTGAAGGATTGTCATGTGCTCATCTATATAGGGAGCAACATCTGTCATGTGCTCATCTATATAGGGAGCAACATCTGTCATGTGCTGTAGTACAATAAAATGTGCCTTTTGTAGTTCATTTAGATCAGCAACTACGGCTCTCAACCCAATTGTCCCGACTCCTTGGAGCCTTCCCTCGTATCGAGATTTTGGAACGCCAATAGGATAAACACCGGTCAAGTAGTTGGTGCAAAAATCAATCACCTCCTCCGTGGAATATCCTTCTATAATGCTACCTTCGGGTCGATGTCGGTTCCTTACGTATTTTTTCAAGATGCCCATGTATCTCTCGAATGGATACATATACCGAAGAACACGGGACCACAAATCTTAATTTCTCTCACAAGATGAACAACAAGGTGAACCATAACATCGAAAAAAGATGACGGAAAGTACATCTCAAGTTGGCAAAGAGTAACGACGACCTCCTTTTGCAAAGAGTCCAATTTTAGAGGGTCTATCACTTTGGAATTTATTGCATTGATGAAAGAACAAAGCTTCGTAATGGTTTGACGAACGTGCTTTGGTAAAATTCCCCGAATTGCAACGGGAATTATATGTGTCATTAAAACATGACAGTCGTGGGATTTCATACCAAGCAACTTCAGGTCCTTCATCGACACCAGCTTCTTAATATTCGAAGAATACCCTGATGGGACTTTTATACCATTGATGCATTCACAGAAGCTTGTTTTCTCTTTCTTTGACATTGTGCACAGTGCGGGGGGTAGGTATGTGCGCTTCCCTTTCTCCTGCAGTGCGAGCTCGTGTCGTATTCCCATCTCTACCATGTCTTTTCTCACTTTAATACCATCTTTAGTCTTCCCCGGAATGTTCAATAATAAACCAATTAAACTGTCGCAGACATTTTTTTCAACATGCATGACATCTAGGCAATGCCTCACTTCTAAATATTTCCAGTACGGTAGCTCCCAAAATATGGACCTCTTTTTCCAAATATTCTTCGGTGGTGCTTTGGCGCATTTTCCAAAAACAACATCAATATTTTTTACCCGTTTGAAGACACTCTCCCCGTCTAATGGATGACGAGCCACTCCAAGCTCAATTTTCCCGTTGAATGCCATCTTCTTCTTACGATATGGGTGATTAATAGGAAGAAACCTACGATGCCCCATGAATACATTTTTTTGACAATTATTCAACCTCAGCACCTGCGTGTCATCTTCACAGATTGGGCACGCTTTTGCTCCTTTGCAAGTGTAACCCGACAAATTCCCATACGCGGGGAAATCATTTACGGTGCAAAACACCATGGCCCGCAATTGAAAGACCTCTTTGCAGTACGCATCCCAAACCGGGACGCCATCACGCCACAATTTTTGGAGGTCCTCGATTAATGGTGCGAGATATACATCTATGTCATTTCCGGGTTGTCTGGGTCCTTGGATTAGTAATGACATCATTATATATCTGCGTTTTATGCACAACCAAGGAGGAAGATTGTAGATGCATAAAAGAACTAGCCAAGTACTGTGCCGACTGCTCATTCTTCCAAACGGACTCATTCCATTTGAGCTCACCACAATCCTAAGGTTTCTCATTTCAGAACCAAATTCTTTGAAATGTCTGTCAATGTTTCTCCATTGAGGAGAATCAGCCGGGTGCCTTAGTTTACTGTCATTTTTGCACTCTTCTTCGTGCCAGCGCAATAACTTTGCATCTTTGGGATTCGCAAACAACCGTTTGAATCTCGGTATTATCGACAAATACCACAACACCTTAGCCGGAGGCCGGCCATTTGTGTCATCGTTACAATCATCAGTGACCTGGTCCTTACGACGTTTATATCGTGAAACACCGCATTTAGGACAGACATGCATGGCCTCGTACTCGTTACGATACAATACACAGTCATTCGGACATGCATGTATTCTTCCGATCTTCAACCCCATTGGACATATCAACTTCTTTGCCTGATATATTGTACCGAGTAACTCGTTGTTATCTGGAAGCATTTCTCGTAAAAGCTGTAATAAGGACGTGAAACTCTTATCGCTCCAACCATTGTCTGCTTTTAAGTTTAATAATTTCAACACAGCTGACAGTTTTGTAAAATTGGTACACCCGGGATACAACGGCTTCTTGGATTCATTAGACAAATTTTGAAATTTATCATAATTTTTATCACTAATTTCATCTTCCACATCACGTAACATTTCCTCCAAATTTTCAGTAAACTCGTGTTCTACATTTTTATCAAAATTCATCTCCATCTCATCATCGTCGTTTCCGGGTTCGATGTTATCAGAATCTTTGACACTCTCATAATCCTCGTTCCAATCAAGTTCAAAATTATCAGAAATTCCAACATACTTATCATTCAATTCACGATTACAATCTTTATTGGCACTACTATTTTCTCCAAATTTCTCACCATTCATGAACCAACATGTATATCTCTTCTTAAATCCCCGACAAATCAAATGAGCTCTAATTTCTTCGATGTCCAAAAATCTTAATAAATTTTTACAATCTTTACAAGGACACAAAATGTCTTCTTCTTTTTTCTTCACTCTATAACTCTCAGCAAATTTTATAAACTCATCAACGCGAACCATATATTCTTCACTGTCACGTCGCATTTCATACATCCAACTTCGATCCATCTGTAAATTAAATTAAAAAAATAATTTGATCAATTAATCATGCATGGTCAACATTCTCCATTGTAACAAAATTTTGGGCTTACAAAGGGCCGGTTTACAATCATAACCCACTCTTTGAATATTATGTCTCATATGTGAACACATATTATCGAGATTTAATTAGTATTTGAGAAAAATTCGGCAGCATTTCCCCTTAACTCCCCAAGTATGCGTACCAACCACATACTCGTAGGAGCAATAAGGAAAATACTGTCGAACTTTCCTCAAATACTAATTAAATCCCACTAATATATGTTCACATCCTAAATGAGACATAATATTCAAAGAGCAGTCCCAAAACGGGGACTATCCAAAATTAATCCCTATTGGATTAATTTTGAACGGGCATGGACCTAAAAGCATCTATAGGTCGGTTATTGGACCACAATACACTAATTAATTACATCTAAAATTAAGAAATCAAGCATGCATGAAATGACCTAAATAAGCATAAATAACAGAAAATTAGAGAAGAAAATGATTTAAATACATATTACTAACCTTAGAAAGATGGAGAGGAGAAAATACCAACTTCAAAGATCTCAGATCTCAGCTGCTGGCCTCAATTTGCAAAAATCAGATAGGAAAAAGCTCAGTTCAGAGAGATGTACAGAGGTGCATATATAAAAGACTTGATCAAAACGGCGCTGGATGGAGAAGACATTAAAACCCTACACTTTTATACACGGATATTTACTTATTAATCTGTGTAGCTCTCCAACTAACCACACACGGCTGTTTACTTCTTAATCCGTGTACATTTCTACCATTCTACACGGATATATTATCAAAAATCCGTGTATATATTCCTACACGGATATTTAACAACAATCCGTGTAGCTCTCTCAATTATTTACACACGGACCTCTTTACACACGGATTTGTGGTTTCTAATAAACCGTTTAGCTCTCTCTAATAATTCTATACTGATTATTAACTAATTAGCCGTGTAGAAATCGCGCAGATCTTTTGGGCAAGTAAAAAATCATATTTGGTACACGGTTTTTAATAAAATTGCCAAATCCGTGTACAATGTGCAGTGTACAATGACTATTTTTGTAGTAGTGTGGTGTGTGTGTGAGAGCTAATTCACATTCCTTTTTATTCATTACCCTATAAATTTAGATATTTAAAGTTGATTGTGTCTGATGACAAGAAATAAGCAAGAATTCTTTTGTTTATTGTTGTTTTTTGTTGGCGAAATATGCACTGGGTTTTTTCTTCCAGGTGCCAGCACCATGCACATTAGTCGAAGGTTAGAGCATGGCATTATTTATTTTCGGTTTTTGTTGTAGCATAAGAGAGAAAAAAAAATGACTCTTGTTACTGTATATGTCAATTGCTTTCAAAGTTAGTAATGGAATTTAAACAAGGAATCAGGCACAGTCCGATGGGAATTGAATCAAATTCGGTCAGATGCTAGGTTTGAGTCTTCTAATCTGCAACTTGACTCCTCGTACGAATCAAGTGCACACAAATTTTGATACGGATCAAACGATTCCAACCGGACATCAAACCAATCGGAGAGGCCGGAAACACATTCTAGAATTATTTTTCTAGTTGAAAAATTAGGTATAGTATTGCCAAAATGAACTATGACATATCAGTTTTACATGGCATTTTAATACTGACCGAACTGAAATAATTAAGATCCTAATTTTCAAAATAAGCTTCCACTTATATTGGTAAGATAAATGAAACTTCAGAATGAAGAAAAAAAAAGATGGAATTAAGTAGAGAAATGGATGCCACTAACAATTTAAGTAAGATAAACCTCTTACTGTCTTGTACTGTTCTTGTTTTGCTTGTTGGTTCTAGTGATTTCCTGAGTTTAGTCTCATACATATGTTAGAGAAAATGATTCACAATTCAGGTCCCATGTCCCAACTTTCATAGTCAGTCATGTCAAGCCCGATCTTCATGGGTAGTCCGATCTTAGGGCTCGATCGGTTGTTCATTTTTACTTTATCACATTCATTTGTGTTAGTAATCAAAGTGGAAAAGCAAGCAATTAAACACATTACTAAAACCAAGAAAATCAAATAAAATAACTGGATAATTAGCAGATGACAAATTGACAATCTTAAAGTTGCAGCCCCATTTCGTAGCAATTTACACAATTTAGAAAGCTTGAAATCGGATTAAAAACATATATAAGTGACACGGTCTACTCTCATTTTGAATTATTCGGTATTGCGATCTAGACTCGATTTATTATTCTGGACCATGCTATCCTGGAAATTTGCAAGTCATTTGCAGGTCAACAGCAAAATACAGTTCTCTAATCATGTTATATTTTTTAAGATTTTTAAAGTTAGTTTGCAAGGTGTCACTAACAATATTTGTATTAATAAAAGAAAAGTATTTCCAGAGCACTAATAGTATTTTTTTTAAAAGTAATCATTGTAGCAGCAACCGTACGAATATTAATTGTGTCCTTTGTAGGGATATTTAGTTCTGCATTCATTCTTGCTTTTAAAAGTAATCAAGAGCGAATAATTTATCATTCATTCATAATTAGCTTATTAGAAAAATGATATGGATTAAGGAAATAGCTAATTATTGGTAAGCATATGTATTAACTGGTTCTCACGTAATGGTGTGTGTGTGAGAGCTAATTCACATTCCTTTTTATTCATTACCGTATAAATTTAGATATTTAAAGATGATTGTGTCTGATGGCAAGAAATAAGCAAGAATTCTTTTTTTTTATTGTTGTTTTTTGTTGGCGAAATATGCACTGGGTTTTTTCTTCCAGGTGCCAGCACCATGCACATTAGTGGAAGGTTAGAGCATGGCATTATTTATTTCGGTTTTTGTTGTAGCATAAGAGAGAAAAAAAATGACTCTTGTTACCGTATATGTCAATTGCTTTCAAAGTTAGTAATGGAATTTAAACAAGGAATCAGGCACAGTCCGATGGGAATTGAATCAAATTCGGTCAGATGCTAGGTTTGAGTCTTCTAATCTGCAACTTGACTCCTCGTACGAATCAAGTGCACACAAATTTTGATACGGATCAAACGATTCCAACCGGACATCAAACCAATCGGAGAGGCCGGAAACACATTCTAGAATTATTTTTCTAGTTGAAAAATTAGGTATAGTATTGCCAAAATGTCTCGAACTATGACATATCAGTTTTACATGGCATTTTAATACTGACCGAACTGAAATAATTAAGATCCTAATTTTCAAAATAAGCTTCCACTTATATTGGTAAGATAAATGAAACTTCAGAATGAAGAAAAAAAAGGATGGAATTAAGTAGAGAAATGGATGCCACTAACAATTTAAGTAAGATAAACCTCTTACTGTCTTGTACTGTTCTTGTTTTGCTTGTTGGTTCTAGTGATTTCCTGAGTTTAGTCTCATACATATGTTAGAGAAAATGATTCACAATTCAGGTCCCATGTCCCAACTTTCATAGTCAGTCATGTCAAGCCCGATCTTCATGGGTAGTCCGATCTTAGGGCTCGATCGGTTGTTCATTTTTACTTTATCACATTCATTTGTGTTAGTAATCAAAGTGGAAAAGCAAGCAATTAAACACATTACTAAAACCAAGAAAATCAAATAAAATAACTGGATAATTAGCAGATGACAAATTGACAATCTTAAAGTTGCAGCTGCATTTCGTAGCAATTTACACAATTTAGAAAGCTTGAAATCGGATTAAAAACATATATAAGTGACACGGTCTACTCTCATTTTGAATTCTTCGGTATTGCAATCTAGACTGGATTTATTATTTTGGACCATGCTATCCTAGAAATTTCCAAGTCATTCTCAGGTCAACAGCAAAATATAGTTCTCTAATCATGTTATATTTTTTAAGATTTTTAAAGTTAGTTGGCAAGGTGACACTAACAATATTTGCATTAATAAAAGAAAAGTATTTCCAGAGCACTAATAGTATTTTTTTTAAAAGTAATCATTGTAGCAGCAACCATACGAATATTAATTGTGTCCTTTGTAGGGATATTTAGTTCTGCATTCATTCTTGCTTTTAAAAGTAATCAAGAGCGAATAATTTATTATTCATTCATAATTAGCTTATGAGAAAAATGATATGGATTAAGGAAATAGCTTATTATTGCTAAGCATATAAATTAAAAAAGTTTTTTGGTTCTCACGTAATGGTGTGTGTGTGAGAGCTAATTCACATTCCTTTTTATTCATTACCTTATAAATTTAGATGTTTAAAGATGATTGTGTCTGATGGCAAGAAATAAGCAAGAATTCTTTTTTTTATTGTTGTTTTTTGTTGGCGAAATATGCACTGGGTTTTTTCTTCCAGGTGCCAGCACCATGCACATTAGTGGAAGGTTAGAGCATGGCATTATTTATTTTCGGTTTTTGTTGTAGCATAAGAGAGAAAAAAAATGACTCTTGTTACCGTATATGTCAATTGCTTTCAAAGTTAGTAATGGAATTTAAACAAGGAATCAGGCACAGTCCGATGGGAATTGAATCAAATTCGGTCAGATGCTAGGTTTGAGTCTTCTAATCTGCAACTTGACTCCTCGTACGAATCAAGTGCACACAAATTTTGATACGGATCAAACGATTCCAACCGGACATCAAACCAATCGGAGAGGCCGGAAACACATTCTAGAATTATTTTTCTAGTTGAAAAATTAGGTATAGTATTGCCAAAATGAACTATGACATATCAGTTTTACATGGCATTTTAATACTGACCGAACTGAAATAATTAAGATCCTAATTTTCAAAATAAGCTTCCACTTATATTGGTAAGATAAATGAAACTTCAGAATGAAGAAAAAAAAAGATGGAATTAAGTAGAGAAATGGATGCCACTAACAATTTAAGTAAGATAAACCTCTTACTGTCTTGTACTGTTCTTGTTTTGCTTGTTGGTTCTAGTGATTTCCTGAGTTTAGTCTCATACATATGTTAGAGAAAATGATTCACAATTCAGGTCCCATGTCCCAACTTTCATAGTCAGTCATGTCAAGCCCGATCTTCATGGGTAGTCCGATCTTAGGGCTCGATCGGTTGTTCATTTTTACTTTATCACATTCATTTGTGTTAGTAATCAAAGTGGAAAAGCAAGCAATTAAACACATTACTAAAACCAAGAAAATCAAATAAAATAACTGGATAATTAGCAGATGACAAATTGACAATCTTAAAGTTGCAGCCCCATTTCGTAGCAATTTACACAATTTAGAAAGCTTGAAATCGGATTAAAAACATATATAAGTGACACGGTCTACTCTCATTTTGAATTATTCGGTATTGCGATCTAGACTCGATTTATTATTCTGGACCATGCTATCCTGGAAATTTGCAAGTCATTTGCAGGTCAACAGCAAAATACAGTTCTCTAATCATGTTATATTTTTTAAGATTTTTAAAGTTAGTTTGCAAGGTGTCACTAACAATATTTGTATTAATAAAAGAAAAGTATTTCCAGAGCACTAATAGTATTTTTTTTAAAAGTAATCATTGTAGCAGCAATCGTACGAATATTAATTGTGTCCTTTGTAGGGATATTTAGTTCTGCATTCATTCTTGCTTTTAAAAGTAATCAAGAGCGAATAATTTATCATTCATTCATAATTAGCTTATTAGAAAAATGATATGGATTAAGGAAATAGCTAATTATTGGTAAGCATATGTATTAACTGGTTCTCACGTAATGGTGTGTGTGTGAGAGCTAATTCACATTCCTTTTTATTCATTACCGTATAAATTTAGATATTTAAAGATGATTGTGTCTGATGGCAAGAAATAAGCAAGAATTCTTTTTTTTTATTGTTGTTTTTTGTTGGCGAAATATGCACTGGGTTTTTCTTCCAGGTGCCAGCACCATGCACATTAGTGGAAGGTTAGAGCATGGCATTATTTATTTCGGTTTTTGTTGTAGCATAAGAGAGAAAAAAAATGACTCTTGTTACCGTATATGTCAATTGCTTTCAAAGTTAGTAATGGAATTTAAACAAGGAATCAGGCACAGTCCGATGGGAATTGAATCAAATTCGGTCAGATGCTAGGTTTGAGTCTTCTAATCTGCAACTTGACTCCTCGTACGAATCAAGTGCACACAAATTTTGATACGGATCAAACGATTCCAACCGGACATCAAACCAATCGGAGAGGCCGGAAACACATTCTAGAATTATTTTTCTAGTTGAAAAATTAGGTATAGTATTGCCAAAATGTCTCGAACTATGACATATCAGTTTTACATGGCATTTTAATACTGACCGAACTGAAATAATTAAGATCCTAATTTTCAAAATAAGCTTCCACTTATATTGGTAAGATAAATGAAACTTCAGAATGAAGAAAAAAAGGATGGAATTAAGTAGAGAAATGGATGCCACTAACAATTTAAGTAAGATAAACCTCTTACTGTCTTGTACTGTTCTTGTTTTGCTTGTTGGTTCTAGTGATTTCCTGAGTTTAGTCTCATACATATGTTAGAGAAAATGATTCACAATTCAGGTCCCATGTCCCAACTTTCATAGTCAGTCATGTCAAGCCCGATCTTCATGGGTAGTCCGATCTTAGGGCTCGATCGGTTGTTCATTTTTACTTTATCACATTCATTTGTGTTAGTAATCAAAGTGGAAAAGCAAGCAATTAAACACATTACTAAAACCAAGAAAATCAAATAAAATAACTGGATAATTAGCAGATGACAAATTGACAATCTTAAAGTTGCAGCTGCATTTCGTAGCAATTTACACAATTTAGAAAGCTTGAAATCGGATTAAAACATATATAAGTGACACGGTCTACTCTCATTTTGAATTCTTCGGTATTGCAATCTAGACTGGATTTATTATTTTGGACCATGCTATCCTAGAAATTTCCAAGTCATTCTCAGGTCAACAGCAAAATATAGTTCTCTAATCATGTTATATTTTTAAGATTTTTAAAGTTAGTTGGCAAGGTGACACTAACAATATTTGCATTAATAAAAGAAAAGTATTTCCAGAGCACTAATAGTATTTTTTTTAAAGTAATCATTGTAGCAGCAACCATACGAATATTAATTGTGTCCTTTGTAGGGATATTTAGTTCTGCATTCATTCTTGCTTTTAAAAGTAATCAAGAGCGAATAATTTATTATTCATTCATAATTAGCTTATGAGAAAAATGATATGGATTAAGGAAATAGCTTATTATTGCTAGCATATAAATTAAAAAAGTTTTTTGGTTCTCACGTAATGGTGTGTGTGTGAGAGCTAATTCACATTCCTTTTTATTCATTACCTTATAAATTTAGATGTTTAAAGATGATTGTGTCTGATGGCAAGAAATAAGCAAGAATTCTTTTTTTTATTGTTGTTTTTTTGTTGGCGAAATATGCACTGGGTTTTTCTTCCAGGTGCCAGCACCATGCACATTAGTGGAAGGTTAGAGCATGGCATTATTTATTTTCGGTTTTTGTTGTAGCATAGAGAGAAAAAAAATGACTCTTGTTACCGTATATGTCAATTGCTTTCAAAGTTAGTAATGGAATTTAAACAAGGAATCAGGCACAGTCCGATGGGAATTGAATCAAATTCGGTCAGATGCTAGGTTTGAGTCTTCTAATCTGCAACTTGACTCCTCGTACGAATCAAGTGCACACAAATTTTGATACGGATCAAACGATTCCAACCGGACATCAAACCAATCGGAGAGGCCGGAAACACATTCTAGAATTATTTTTCTAGTTGAAAAATTAGGTATAGTATTGCCAAAATGTCTCGAACTTTGACATATCAGTTTTACATGGCATTTTAATACTGACCGAACTGAAATAATTAAGATCCTCATTTTCAAAATAAGCTTCCACTTATATTGGTAAGATAAATGAACTTCAGAATGAAGAAAAAAAAAAGATGGAATTAAGTAGAGAAATGGATGCCACTAACAATTTAAGTAAGATAAACCTCTTACTGTCTTGTACTGTTCTTGTTTTGCTTGTTGGTTCTAGTGATTTCCTGAGTTTAGTCTCATACATATGTTAGAGAAAATGATTCACAATTCAGGTCCCATGTCCCAACTTTCATAGTCAGTCATGTCAAGCCCGATCTTCATGGGTAGTCCGATCTTAGGGCTCGATCGGTTGTTCATTTTTACTTTATCACATTCATTTGTGTTAGTAATCAAAGTGGAAAAGCAAGCAATTAAACACATTACTAAAACCAAGAAAAGCAAATAAAATAACTGGATAATTAGCAGATGACAAATTGACAATCTTATTTTTGTGAAAATAAGAACGGGTCAAGCTCCTAATCTTATATTTTATTGATAAATTAGAAATACGATACAACCAAAAAGCATGAAAGTGAACAATGAGTATTGAGCAAAAAAAATAGAAAGAATAAATGTTACATTTCTGATAATATTTGACCAACCAACTCAAAAGTAAAATAAAAATTATCTCCAAATATCCGTTTTAATCTCTTTACATAATATGAAAATTAGAGTTCCATTTCATAGAAAATTACAGAATTTCGAAAACTGGGATTGGAATAAAAACATAAGAGATGCGGTCTACTCAAGTCTTCGTTTGACAGGAAAACAGGAGCACAAATGTCCTCAAGAAATTCTAGTCTGTTGAGTACTAAAGTATTGCGATCTTGTCCGTTTTTTTATTAATATCCAACATTAAATAAAAATTAATGGAAATGCCCACAACTAATTTGTCGAAATATAAAAATACCCAGACCTCTGAGATTCTCGGCAATCCATGATAATATATTTATTTACCCAGAATTGATTTTTCAACCGGGATCAATAACTTAGATTAAAAACATTTTTATGTTTTGCTAGTAACAAACAAAGAAATATTTTGGTTAATTTGTCGCAGTCTTTCTAGTAAATTCAATTCTATAGTATTTCATCTATATATTTTAAAAGAATATAAAAATATTTCTAATAATTTCACTTTGAATTCTTCGGTATTGCGATCTAGACTGGATTTATTATTGTGGACCATGCTATCTTGGAAATTTGCAAGTCATTCGCAGGTCAACACCAAAATACAGTTCTTAATCATGCTATATTTTTTAAGATTGTTAAAGTTAGTGGCAAGGTGTCACTAACAATATTTGTATTAATAAAAGAAAAGTATTTCCAGAGCACTATGAATTAAAAAAGTTTGTTGGATTCTCACGTAATGGTGTGTGTGAGAGCTAATTCACATTCATTTTTATTCATTACCCTATAAATTTAGATGTTTAAAGATGATTGTGTGCTGATGACAAGAAATAAGCAAGAATTCTTTTTTTTACTGTTGTTTTCTGTTGGCGAAATATGCATTAGGTTTTTTCTTCCAGGTGCCAGCACCATGCACATTAGTGGAAGGTTAGAGCATGGCATTATTTATTTTCTGTTTTTGATGTAGCATAAGAGAGAGAAAAAATGACTCTTGTTACCGCATATGTCAATTGCTTTCAAAGTTAGTAATGGAATTTAAACAAGGAATCGGGCACAGTCCGATGGGTATTGAATCAAATTCGATCAGATGCTAGGTTTGAGTCTTCTAATATGCAACTTGACTCCTCGTACGAATCAAGTGCACACAAATTTTGATACGGATCAAACGATTCCAACCGGACATTAAACCAAATATTGTCTGATGCTCATTAGATTGCCTCCCACTCTTTTAAATAAAGCCGAGATGGATCACTATTGTATAGTAGGTGAGCACTAGAGCGACTCATGAGGGAAAATATTATGGTCAACTTCTTTCAAACTATACAAATATGATCGGAGAGGCCGGAAACACATTCTAGAATTGTTTTTCAAGTTGAAAACTTAGGTAGTATTGCCAAAATGTCTGGAACTATGAGATATCAGTTTTACATGGCATTTTAATACTGACCGAACTGAAATAATTAAAATTCTGATTTTCAAAATAAGCTTTCACTTATATTGGTAAGATAAATGAAATTTCAGAATGAAGAAAAAGAAAGAGAGGGAATTAAGTAGAAAAATGGATGCCACTAACAATTTAAGTAAGATAAACCTCTTTACTGTCTTGTACTGATGTTGTTTTGCTTGTTGGTTCTTGTGATTTCCTGAGTTTAGTCTCATACTTATGTTAGAGAAAATGATTCACAATTCAGGTCCCATGTCCCAACTTTCATAGTCAGTCATCTCAAGCCTGATCTTCACTAACAATTTTTTTTATTAATATCCAACATTAAATAAAAATTAATGAAATGCCCACAACTAATTTGTCGAAATTATAAAAATACCCTGACCTCCGAGACTCTCGGCGGTCCACGATCATTTCTTTATTTACCCAGATGTTATTTTTGAACCGGAATCAATAACTTAGATTCAAAACATTTTTATTTTTTTCTAGTAACACACAGAAATATTTTAATTTTTCTTATAGCTGCAAAAAATACACATTGAAAAATGTTAATTTGGGTTATTTGTCGCAGTCTTTCTAGTAAATTCAATTCTATAGTGTTTCATCTATATATTTTAAAAGAAATATAAAAATATTTCTAATATTTTAATGGAAAAATAAAAGGTCATAAAATTTTCTAATTAAAAATAAAAAATCACAAATCCGACAATTTCGGTCATAGAAACACTGTTTCAAATGTCAAATCAAAGAAAAAAAATATTATGTGCTAACCGCCGAGAATCTCAACGGTCTGGGCATTTTTATAATTTCCACAATAATTGATGTTTACTGAATAATTTCCCGGATATCCGGTTCCACAATAATAAAACATCATAACCCGAAAAGTTTCCCTGATATCAGGTTCCACAATAATTTTTATTCATAATCCTATAAATTTAGATGTTTAATAATGATTGTGCTGATGGCAAGAAACAAGCAAGAAATTTTTGCTTTGAGGTATATGCACGCTAGCTAGTAGAAGGTTAATTAGAACATGTGATCATCTCTTTTCTATTGTTGATGTTGCATAGGAGAAAAAATGACTCCTCAAGTGGTTTTAAAGTTAGCAATGAAATTAAACAAAGCCCACGTGGATCACTATTGTATACGTAGTAGGTGCAGCACTACAACAACAACTTCCGTGCTATATATTTATTTAATGCAACGACTCAAAAGGAAACATTATGAGGTCAACTTCTTTCAAACCATACATCTCCCTTTCATTATAAGAAGAGCACTCTGTGAGAGAGTAACCCATGACACTCGTAACATAAATCATGGAAACCGTGCTCACTATTCACCTCCTCCTAAGTCTCTTAACCTTATCCTCCTTTTCTCTCGCTGCCATATTAACCACTAGTAAAACTGATCTATCAGCACTTCTCTCCTTCAAGTCCCAAATACATGATGACCCGTTTGGAGTCCTCTCCTCATGGAACGAGTCACTGCACCACTGTCAATGGCAAGGGATCATGTGTGACCGGCACCATCCTGATAGAGTGACGGCTCTCGTTCTCGACTCCAAACAATTGTCAGGTTATATATCTCCATCCCTAGCAAACCTCACGTTCCTCCAAAGGATGAGTCTCTCTGATAACCAGTTGAGAGGAAGCATCCCGGTAGAGATCGGATACTTGGGTTGGCTACGTTTTCTCAACTTGAGTAGGAATTCTCTCGATGGTAGTATTCCATCTACTCTAAGTAACTGTTCAAATCTGGAAGTTATTTCTTTGAGAAATAATAATCTCCATGAAACTATCCCATCTAATTTAGCGCTATTCAATGAATTGAAAATAATCAGTCTGGGAAATAACTTCCTCACAGGAGGCATACCATTGGAATTCGGCCTCATCCCACAGCTACAATCGTTACAACTATCTGTCAATAATCTCACAGGATCAATTCCTTCCACCTTGGGCAACCTTAGTAGCCTAGTAGATCTTTCTCTTCACCAAAATCATTTTGATGGCGATATTCCAGATAGTTTAGGCAAACTTACTAACCTATCTCATCTTTACCTTTACAACAATAAGTTCACTGGTTCCATCCCACCTACCTTAGGTAACCTTACCAAACTATCATTTCTCTTGCTTGACCAAAATAGCATTAGTGGTGACATCCCGCCTGGCTTGGGCAACCTTACTAACTTACTGGAACTTACTCTATACCAAAATAAATTCTATGGTTCCATCCCACATTCCTTGGGTAATCTTCAAAGTTTAATAGCAATTTGATCTTTCTGAAAATATGTTAAGTGGATTCACCCCTGATGAACTCGGGAAGCTTAAAAACCTCCAGTTTTTTAGCATTTATCATAACAACATTTCGGGCAAAATACCACACTTCCTTTACAACCTATCAGCATTGTATTATTTGGGACTTGGAAATAACCAATTTGATGGAACTATACCTTTCGATATGTGCAAAGCTTTACCAAACTTGGAATATCTATTCCTCTATAACAATCAACTCAAAGGACGGATCCCACCATCCATATCCAATTGTTCTGCTCTTATTTGTTTAGATTTAAATGATAATTACTTCACTGGGGTGATACCATCTGGCTTTGGAGCCTTACAAAATCTTCGAAGAGTTAATTTTTATTCTAATCAACTAGAAGCCAGGAGACCACATGATTGGATTTTCATGGATGCTTTGACCAATTGTAGTTTGTTAGAATATTTGAATCTTGGATATAACCAACTACAAGGAGCATTTCCTAGGTCAGTAATAGACCTTTCTACTACTCTTTTTTACCTCTCACTGGATAATAACCCAATTTCAGGAAGCATACCAGCGGAGCTCGGAAAACTCAGTAACTTAAACTACCTTGGCCTAAGCAAAATGTTTCTTAGTGGCACCATTCCGGTAGAAATTGGTAACCTTTTCAAATTGGGAATATTAGATCTGAGTAGAAACATGATTTCAGGTCAAATCCCCGCAACTCTTGCTAACCTCACCCAAATGACCAAGCTATATCTAGAAAATAATGCATTAGAAGGGAGTATACCACCAGAGTTAAGTAGCATGAAATTATTAGATCTCCTAAATATTTCAAATAATAAGTTGGTAGGTGAAATTCCCAAAGAAATCATGGGTCTTCCTTCTCTTTCCATTAGTTTGGACTTGTCACACAATTATCTAACTGGCATCTTGTCACCAGAAATTGGTAACTTGAAAAACCTACAATCAATTCGTCTCTCGAATAACAAGTTGAGTGGAGAGATTCCTAGCACAATTGATGGATGCCAGGAACTTCAAGACCTTTATCTTGTTAGCAATCTGTTCCAAGGAACAATTCCAACCAGATTGAGCAATCTAAAAGGGCTGCAAACCCTTGATGTCTCTAACAACTCGCTCTCTGGTCAAGTCCCTGAATTCCTGTGTACAATGAACTTGCAATATTTAAATATTTCTTTCAATAATTTCGAGGGGGAATTACCAAAAGAAGGCATTTTCAAGAATGCCAGTGGTCTAGATGTAAGAGGAAATCCAAAGCTTTGTGGTGGAGTACCTCAAATGCATTTGTCACACTGCATTTCACAGCCTTCCACACAGAGACATCACTCTCGACTAAACATGGTGCTCATAAGTTCAATTGTTGGTTCTTTTATTTGCATAATTGCCATCATTTGCTTGTTAGTGTTTTATTATCCTAGAAACAACCCTCGAAACAATCCACAATCTGATAAAGCTTTGAAATATGGGTTAGAGCCTGTTTCATACACTGACCTTCTTAGAGCTACTGAAAATTTCTCCCCGAATAATCTAATTGGAAGAGGTTCATTTGGAGAAGTTTACAAAGCCGTTATGAGCTCCGAGCATGTGACAACCGTTGCGGTGAAGGTGCTAAACCTTGAGAAACACAGTTCTTCTAGAAGTTTCTTCTCTGAATGGGAGGCATTAAAATTTGTGAGACACTGTAACCTTATAAAAGTGTTGAGTTTGTGCTCTAGCATAGACCACCAAGGTAATGATTTCAAGGCTTTGGTTTTTGAGTTCATGCCAAATGGTAGCTTGGAATCATGGTTGCATCCAAATGCATGTACGGATCGGCCATTCAGAAACCTCAGCTTCATGCAGAGATTGAACATTGCATTTGATGTGGCGGCAGCGCTAGATTATCTCCATTACCATTTACCTGCACCAATCGTGCATTGTGATCTCAAACCTAGTAATGTACTTTTGGATGATAACATGACTGCACATGTGAGTGATTTTGGATTAGCCAGGTTTTTGGTTCAATCTGATACCATGCCTTCTCAATCAATGTCGAGCACCGGTGGAATCAAAGGTTCTATTGGCTACATTCCTCCAGGTATATATAGCGGAACTTATTATTTGAGATGTAATTATTTTTTGTATGTCCCTGCAACAAAATTATTCATAGACATTGTTAAGGTTAAAGGAAAAGTTTGGCCAAGTTTGTTCAACTAGCGAGGCTAAAGAAAAAAATATATGTTGCCTCATTTATACTAATATCATTGAGACTTAATTTTATTATCTATGTATACTTCATTAATTTACCATGTTGGGCTATATAATTTGAAAAAAATACACAAATATATGCACTATCATGTGAGCCCATGTTTGAAAAACTAGGTGAACTAAACAGATGTTAATAGGTAGAGTCACAATTCACTATGCTTCTGTCCTAAATTTAGGGCTGTAACTATTAACTTTTCATTGTCTAGAATATGGGATGGGTGGTCGGCCATCGATAGAAGGAGATGTCTATAGCTACGGCATTCTTCTGCTTGAGTTGTTCACTGGAGTAAGTCCAACCGACGAAGGAATCAGAGATGGTTTTAGCCTTCAGAAGCAAGTTGAGATGGCTTTCCCCGACCAAGTCATGGATATAGTCGACCCCAAATTACTCTCTGAAACTGATGGAGAACACAATCTGTATGCCCCTGAAAATGTCTATAGTTGTTTGGTTTCAGTGATTCAATGCGGGCTTATGTGCTCCAAAGAGTCTCCAAAAGAACGCATTTCTATCAAAGATGTTACCATGGAGTTGTACTCAGCACGAACAAAGGTGCTTAGGCCATAGAGAGAAAAAAAAGGATCAAAATAGAAGAAGGGCTCTACTAAATATGTACTATCAGTAAAATTTGGATAGCAGTTGTGGTAATTTATGGTGTTGTAGTATATATGTTGTAATAACGAATGTTATTTCTTTCTATTAACAAATTAGGGGGGGGGGGGGGGGTCTAAGTATTTCAATTGAAAGACATTTAATATGCACTCAATTAAAGAAGATCATTGTAATGTGTGAATTGCATTAATGCTGCATATTTATATATTGGAGTATTCTCTTGTTCTTCTGAAGGAACACATAGTAACACCTAATGTTAATGATCTCACTAGAGTTTCCACACAAATTATGTTAATGTTAATTAAATATATGCAGAATAATGACAACACATTTAAAAAAAAAGTAGGAATTAAACAGACTAATGCAAGCCTAACAAAAAAAGAAAACATCCATATTTCTTATTAAACCTCTGTGTAGTACAAAAAGATCAGAGAAGAAGAACCTGAAAATTAATAAGCCTCCATATCAAGGACTAATTCCTAGACAACAACATAGACCGATGAAAAAGAAAAACATAAGAGGAATAACAAAAAAGAACCAAAATTTACATGTAAACAAATCTGGCACTTGATCTAAAGGCCTTCATTGCAGTTGCCTGCATCACTGCCTCATCAAAATGGACATCTCCAGTTAAACGGTACCCATGCTCGCTATCAGAATCCTTGTAACATTAATAAAGAAATGAGTAAAAATTGTAGCAAAATATTATATTGGCTCCATAATTCAAAACATTAACAAAAACTTACTAAAAATATCATAATTCAACTTTTGCAAATTAAATTGAAAATATATATAAATTCAAACCCCACTAAAGATAAAACTTATGGATTTTCATTTACAATTTCAATTTTCTAATTTTATTTTAGTTTTATTTTTTTCTCTTTTATATTTTGTAATTTTTGACATCTCTGATGTCCGTATTAATGGAATCTAGAGCCTCCATCAACCTGTAAATTTAAATCTTCTGAAGTAACTTAAGATTTGAGTTTCAATTCAGATCGTTTGTTTTAATTTGAATTGAATCAGATTCTAATTGGATGATCCGAATTCCAAGATCAAAAATTATTCAAAAACCGTGGCGGATCTATGTGGGGATGCACCTATTCTCTTCGAGTCTGGATCCTTTGCATTACCTCACCGTTTGTGTTTTAATACAAACCGTCTGATCATAATTCGGATCAATCTGGTCCAAACTTTTAGTGCACATGGATCATTTAAGACTGTTGCTAATATGTAATGAACGGATCAGATTCAAACCCAAAAAAATAATGTATTTTAGGTGATATGAATTCGTTTCTCTTCTATGACAGTGGGCCGGTGGACTGACTGAGAATCAAGGTCCAATAAAGATTCTCAAATCTTAAAACACAACGCTAACGAAGAAACCTAAAAACTAAAATACAAGCTGGTTGCTGTCATGTGATTGTCACGTGGAGATTGTAATAACAGTCAAAAGGATGTCTTATTGTAGTCAAACAAAAGGCACCACGGTTCAACAACAAAGATACTCTTTGTTGTTAAATTGATTGATAAAACTACATATACATAATAACAGTCAAAATTCTAATGCAGCTGATTCAAGACTCTTTAATTTTTTTAGATATTATTTAGATGTTATTTTTTACTCTATTGTAAATTAGTAATTTCTATTTAATTATCCCAATTTTATTCACATCCGTATTTGTATCCGTCTGACATTTAAAAAGAAATAAATATTGGAATTTACAGAAGTTTTTATTATGAGAAGGTATAATTAGAAAGCTCATAGTAATAAATATTTCAATAATTACATGCTAATTGAGTAACAAATCCTGGGTGTTTCCTTATATTTGAGCTGAAAACGAGTGAGTCACGAACTACCTCTAACATACATGATAGAAACACAAGTTTATTAAAATTATATAATCACTATGAATGGCTCCAAAAAAATTATGCTAAACTGAAGTTTTGTTGTTGGTAGCCCTTCTTATGAAAGCAATAATAAGTATTTTTTGGCCCAATTCATTGTTTATTGCAACAATTGCATGCATAATTGACCATACAAAAATATTTAAGTACCGTGCATTCCGGCGTACTTTATGTAAAATGAGAAATGTTTCATAGCCATGTGCCTCCACATGAAACAAATAGAATTAATATATTGATCTTCGGCTATTTGTAAAACTATTATACTTGTATCTTATTTGTATATAATTTAAAGTAAATATTATGGGTACTATAATATTGACTCTCATTGCAGCAAGAAAATTTTATGTGATTGACTCCATTCACATTTGACCTTCTAACTTGAAAATCTGATTTCGCCACTGCTTATAGCCTTTTACTTATGGAAATTTCACCATTATCAACAAATATGTAAGAGCTTATGGACAAGGGATAGCTATTGGTATTTGTTTGGAGTACACACAACACGTTGTCAAAATATGACACGTAACATGTCTAAATATGATAAAATAACACATCTTTTGAATGAATGAGCATACTTTTTTTGTGATTAACTTTCTTTTTGTGATTTAGGTGTCATGACATTTATAAATTTGGCATGCTTATTTTCTATATACTTGACAACATTTGCAATCATATGATACCTAAATGTGATAAGAAAAAAAATTTATTATCTTCCAATTCTAATCTTTAGTTCTCACTAAACCAAAAAGTGTAGAAAACTAAATATTACTTATTCTTTAATTACATTTTCCAATAATATCAAAAGACATAAATTAGTTATTGTAAGTTAATTTGAACAAATTTATCAATGTAAAACAAATTTACCATTACCAAAAAAAATAAAAAATAAATAGTTCACATGAAGAAATTGATCACGTCATCGAAAGATCGTTTGTCCAGACGCCCACAATATTTAACAGTACGTGATCATGATTGATTTTCATGAGAACCAAATCGAAGGCCGTGTTGTAGGGTTCACAAACCCGCATTGTCAAACAACATCGAGTGCAAAGTCTACAACATTTTTTGCCATGTAAATAAGTTTATTCAATGAATTATGATTAATTAGCATTATGATAGATGATAATCTAATAGCACGTGAGAAGAAAGAAGGTGATCAATTACTTCATCCATAAAATAGAAAAATGAAAAAAAAATTGAACGAAACTGATTTTATAATTTGGCTAAATATTTGTTCAATTTTTTTATGAATGTAAAAACACTATTTACTTCAGATTAGAAATGCAGGTTATTTTGGAGGGAAAAAATGTAAAAAATTGCAAAAGGGACATTTATTTTATTTTATTTACAAAATCTGCTTATTATGAAAGATAAATGCTTTATTCTTTTTGGCAATTTGAGATGCAAAAATCAGATAAAATATATTCAATAGAACTGATAAAGCAAGAAAGAAAAATTGAAAATTCCAATAGAAAATAAGAAATTTCCAATTGAGCTTTCTTTATTTCATGAACTCGAGTACATTTGGGGTTTCAATACTATTTGGGGTTTATTTCTACTGATTTTAACTGCACAACCTCCCAATTAAAGAATCAATTGTGTATTAAACTAATTGGGAGCAAAGTAGTAACCCAACTACAAAAGTAATTTCAAATTACTGATTTTCAATACCCAATTCAAAATTTATTATGATAAACCATCATGTAAAATTTAACACTAAGATACTTCTGATATTTTAATGTTAAATTTTTTTGGGCACTTTCGGTTGTGTTAGATTCGATCTGCTAATTGTTTATGTCTTGTATTATTATTATTTAATTACCAATAGTCAAAAATTAGATGCAAGGATATTACAAACTCAGCACAAATCTGGGTAAATATTTTAACAGAGCAGTTTTCGCTTCATGTAGCGCACTGATCACTCAAAAGAGAGCGATGTTCCTTTTAAAATTTATAAACTCGGAAATGCTATCGGTTCGGACTGCAAGCACACAATCCTATCGAGTAGTATATTCGAGGTCGATCCACAGGGAATATTGGTTCAGAGACTTGAGCAATCAAATCACAATCTTTCGAAAGGCTAGACGAAATCTGAAAATTGAGAGTTGAAGTTGTAATCAATGTAAATTTGGAAACAATTAAAAGTAATTAAAATAAAGATAGAAATGAGAATTCCTAGGGTTTCGGCACCCCATTGCTACTCAATCCACTTTGATAATATATTTATGTTGGGTCTGATTTCCTGTTGTTGTTTTATGAAAGACACCACAGAGGTCACTGCGAGTTATCTTACGCAAATATGACATATCTTTCATCAAGATTCTACATAGGACAATGCGAGTTATCTTACGCAAATGACTGATCTCTTAAATACACAAGTTACTGCACAGATCACTGCGATTTATCTTACGCAAATGATAGAACTTGGTTTGCATTTTGTTGTTCCGATTTATGGTTTCTCCGCTAAGATTTTCTTCACATAAATCTAATAAATCCCAACGAGGATAACTCGTGCAATATAGTTTTTCTTACCATTAAAGCACTGTCACTACCCTAATGAATTAAACTAGATTATCGAATTTAGATGAAGGGATAATAAATCACAAAAGCATTTCAATTAAACAACAAGAAATCATAATCAACAGAAAATATATATATCAAAGCATCAAGAGTAACAAGGTTTACTGCCTAGCCCATAAGAAAGGAACTTAGCCGTGGAACGACATGGTTACAATTACTCCTCTCTTTCTCACTTAATCAAATCTAACTCAAATTACAAAGATACTAAACTATTCTGTCTAGGGTGCTTATATAGGAGTGAAGGGACGTCTGAAGTTAGTGGAAGCCAAGAAATATGATCTGGATACAGCTAGCGGCAGTTATTTCCCAAGAGGCGCCTTGGTTACGGACCGTATTGGCTGATGCGGTCCATATTGGGACCATGTCACTGAAGGGTTTAATGCGTATCGCTCCATCTCCTGGTCTGTATTCGGCTAGGTCCGTATTAGGCAATACGGACCATAACAGAGACTTAGTCGATGAGCGTCGCTTATCCGATTAACCCTTGATCTGAGTTAAATTCGAGCATATCCTTGAATCTCTTTGAAATATACCGATAACCCGGAATGAGAAAGGATGAACCGGGAGTCAGTTCATGGTTATGCTCCAGAAACAACTTGTCTACTCTCCAAGATTCAGTCAACTGAGAATATTTAATTTTCAAGAAAACCTTACAGTTTGAGTTTCCAGAAGGCCTCCGCCTCTCTGGAAAAGGCTCTCCTTCTTCCATTTTTTCGCGTTTTTCTCTGAACTTAGTGCATTCAAATCTGAAATCAACCACATTCCCCCCTTCTTGTGAAATGTCCTCTTGCACACACCAAAACCAGTCTGAAAACCATAAAGTTTCCAGAAATCGTGCGCTTCCTCAACAGAATCAAAATCATCCCCAACAACAAGAGCACTAACTATCTGGTTTTCAGCAACTTCTAACTCACCTGATCGCTGTCTTACTGTATCTAAAATTACATTCGGTTCTGGTTCTACATTCAAATCCAATTGATGAATCTCAGATTCTCCTGACCCCTCTCTTACCTCTGGTTCTACTTCTGCATTCAAAATCTCAGGTTGTACATTCAAATCCCATTCACGTACAACTCTATCTTCTACAACTTGATCAACTTGAAGAACACTAGCTACAGAAATATCACTTCCCAGATCTTCATTTAAGTCAAAATCCATTGCATAAAAACTGTAAATATGAATCATAAACAATGTAAGACACCACAACAAAAGCAGACAATCAGATATTCCAGATAACAACATATCTGTGAAAACAATTGGACATATACTGTAAAATAATATCTCTATCATGTAAAACTATTAAATATATCCTATAAAGTAATTTCCTTCAGAATATTACTTATACCATGTAAAACTGTTAAACATATCATGTAAAAAACAACAAACTAAAAAGTATTAATAGATCCTGTAAACTGTTGCATATATGAATCCTGTAAAATTGTACCTATATCCTGTAAATCTATTGCATGCATCCTGTAAAATAATAACTACAACCTGTAAATGTATTGCATGAATCCTGTAAATTACTAAATAACTACTGCTGGCGTTATATCAGAATCCAAAGTGAATCCTAACAAAACAATCGTGTAAAATAATAACTACAACCTGTAAATCTATTGCATCAATCCTGTAAAATAAAATAATTAAATAACTCACCGAATTTAAAGTTCACTGCTAGCCTTCAATCCAAATCGACTCTGATGAATTCAAACGTGAAATCGAATACTGTGAACCAAAATATAGAATGAATCAAACAAAATATAGAATGTATTGCATGAATCCTGTAAAATAATGACTACAACATGTAAATGTATTGATGAATCCTGTAAATTACTTAATAACTACTGCTGGCGTTAAATCAGAATCCAAAGTGAATCCTAACAAAATAATCGTGTAAAATATTAACTACAACCTGTAAATCTATTGCATCAATCCTGTAAAATAAAATAATTAAATAAATCACCGAATTTGAAGTTCACTGCTAGACTTCAATCAAAATCGACACTGATGAATTCGAACGTGAAATCGAATACTGTGAAACAAAATATAGAATGAATCAAACAACTGAAAAAAACGATATTAAGACAACGATCGGTGTAATTTTGATTTCAACAAAAGAAACGAGATCGGGAATTCAATTCAAATAAAAAACAATGAAATTAACAAAACGATAAGTGTAATTTTGATTTCAATAGAATGAAGGAAACTTAAATAGATCAGCAAAGAACTCACTCAAATTGTACTTTGATTTCTTCGCCTGAAGCTTCCGTCGCCTGAAGCTTGATCCGCCGCCTGAAGCTTGATCCGCCGCCTGAAGACTCCGTCGTTTGCCTGAAGATTCCGTCGCTGTGATACTTCGCTCTCGGCGAGGTTCCGTCGTACGCCTGAAGGCTATCGCTCTCGCCACAAGATCGCCACGAGATCGGGAACAGAAAAGGAAGAAGAGATCGGGAACGGAAAAGGAAATTCAAAAAAAGGAAATATGCGGGGAAAGAAGGGTTTTAAATGACGTTATTAGTGGGGACCGCAATTACCGTTAACGACGGTTTAAATCAGTTGGAACTCTATCTAATTAGTTTGGGGATAATCCGGGGACGATGGGCTGGGGAACAGTACCTTTCTTCTAATAAGTTTGCCGAGTTTGGATTAAGCGAAATTAAGATTTTGCTTAATAAACGCTGGAAATTTTTGCATGATAGAAAATTTTTGTGAAGAAGAAAATAGAAACAATAAAATATATAGGTGTAACTTTTTTTTCCCTCAAACATGCTCATATATGTTCTTCAAAACTTGAACAATTTTCTATTTTTACATGAAAACTTAAAAAAAAAATAGTTTTCCGTCAAAACTCCGTATTCTTTAATTTTTCTTCTTTGCAGATTTATCTAAAATCTATTAATTTCACCTCAAGATGAGATCGAAATGAAATAAACAAATAAATAAGTTACCCTGCTTATAGTCGGTAAAGGGAAGAATGGCTAGCTGGCAATCCTCCTTCCTCACATAGGGGGGCGGGTTGTTTTTGATCAGATCGGTTTTGTAACATCCTAATTTAAGAATATATGAAAATTTTAGTTGACTTGAAGTAAAGTGTGTTTAAAATAACAATTTGGATTTTTAAGTTATAATTATATATGTTAATTAATAACTTAACTGTACTTGTAAACTTTTTTGTTCTAGCTTGGAGTAATTTGAAAAGTTATTGTAACGCGCGTCATATTAGTTGAATACATATTATTTTAAAGTGAATTTATTTCTAATAATATGAGGGGTTTAGTGTAAATTTTCTAACCAATAAATAAGATGAAATATTAAATGGACCTTTTGTTAAAATTATGAATGTTGGGAGGGACACATGTCATTACTAGAACTATCAATTATCCCAACTTCACCAACGGTACCATTTTTCCCTTCTAATGAATCATTAATATATCTTTTGTAAAATTTTGAGTGTGGGGACACATGTCATACACATCATCAATCCACCTAACCCCAACTTATTCTCTTTCCTTTCTCATTTTTCTTCTTCCCCGATGTTACTCATTTTTGTCTCCTTTTTGATGGATCTATTCACATAATTATTTCTCTCTTCCTCTTCTTAATCGGATTCCACAAGAAAATAAATGATCTCTCTCAAGATACCAAGTACATGTTGTCTTTTCACTAGTAATCCATGCTATTCTTATCACTCATACCTCTTCCCTTGCCGGAGGGTAACAAGAATATCAAAATCAAAGTTGAGATGACAAGTTGAGGTGATGGTGTTGGCAATCTTGCAATAGGGAACATCGAAGGAGAAGATAGAAGCCTGCTGGCTTGCTTTGCTTCTTAATTGTGTTCTTATGGCAGCTAACGAGCAAGTCTATTGGTGTGAATTTGACTTAGGCATGCTTCGACAAATCTGAATCAAACAGAATACCTACTTAACATGCCTGCAGAATGATGAACTTGACCTCGAGCCACATCGTGTCCGACATTGCTAAGGTGCGGATTTCGAGCTATTCTTAGCCCCTTTCAACTTATGTTATTATTGTTGATTGCTTGCGGGTTTCTTGCTTGCCTTATGTTGCACATTGTGTGCTTATTGGTTGCAAATTACTTGTTGATTGTTTGTGTATTATGGTTAAATTAGCTGCTTGATTGTTA
The DNA here is from genome assembly GCA_025461045.1 of Carex parvula. Taxonomy (NCBI): domain Eukaryota; kingdom Viridiplantae; phylum Streptophyta; class Magnoliopsida; order Poales; family Cyperaceae; genus Carex; species Carex parvula. The sequence continues at coordinate 76,687 of JAJGRW010000623.1, read as the reverse complement.
TGTACGTAGCATGAATAGATTAGTTATTGGTTAACGGGTGAAATTGGCAAGGCATGCTTAATTAATATAACATATGTGTATTGACCAAATATAAAGGGGACTGCATTGAAATTGATATAAATGGACTGCATTAAAATTAGTAGACATTGTAATAACATCCCCGCTAATTCGTTAACCAAATTGGGTTATATGATGACACACTTTAGGCAAGGTGTTGTAATTTAGAATTGTATGCATAAACCTCAAGTATGGTATTCGGCGATTTCTGTATCAATTTATGGGATTAGAGAATGACATGATTGAATCATTTGGTTTAATATTATTTGAATTGTGATTTGGTTTGCTTGATTGCTATTGTCTTGATAATTGCTTGTTGATTTCTAGTTGTTTCTCTTACTATAGATATTTGTTGAAGTTTTGAATTGTATGATATAAATGCATGAAATGTCTTAGGAAACACGATCATACTTTTATGAAATTGATGCATGACTTGATATAATAATTCATTTGGTTGAATCATCAGTTTGATTTAAGTGAACAGTGGCATGCATGATAAGAATGCATAGTATAATTTCTCATGAAGCATAACATATAGTCATATGTGTAATTGATTCAATATTAAAATTGAAACTTGACCGGTCATGTAGGCGCTGTCTTTTCGTGGTAGCGCATGACTGGGGTCATGTAGGCACTGTATTCGGGGTAAGCGTGCAATTTCAGTTATGTAGGTGCCGTCAATTCGTGGAAGCACAAAAAAAAAATTGCGTAGGCGCTGTATTCGTGGTAGCGCGTGATCCAGTTATGTAGGTGCTGTTGATTCGTGGAAGCGCATAACTGAAGGCACGTAGGCGTCATATTCGTGGTAAGCGCACAATTTCAGGTTATGGCAATAACATAAATTGTGTAGGCAACATATTCGTGGTAGCGCATGACTCGTAGTCAGATAAGTGTCGAATCTGGATCACAAGACAGAAATGTTAAAAGAATTGCTTTACAAGAACATTTGTGCATTAAGTAAGATTCATGATCATTGCATTTGGGTAACTATATTAGATCATATGCATGGCAAAAGATTGAATTTTGTTTTAGTGTTTCTCTTATGGTTGCTGCAGTTATTATTACTTTGTGTGCATTGTTTCTTTTGTTTGGATGCGAGCATTTCATGTTGTGAATTATTTATTTGGCTTGATGATTAATTTGTGTTTATTATTATTACAATATTGCTCTTTTATAATTTGTGTTTGGTGCTATTTGGTTTCTATTGGTTGGGTCTTAGAATAACTCGACTGGAATTGAATACCGCACTTAGAGATTTTCAATCTCTAATATTTTTCCACTTCGGTGGGTTCCAGGTACAAAGCGCTAGACAAGGTATCGAGAGGTCGAATTGGAAGGCAGCGAAAGTTGCCACAATAAAAAGCATATGTTTGTTTAAAATAAATCTTCTATGGTATTTTGATTCTTTCATTATACCGTAACAGGTTTATATTATATTTGCTTACAAATGTATATTATGAAACTTTTGGGAAAATTGTATCATATATTGTGACTCGTCTTTCTATTGGTAATGTATATATATATGTGATTGTGAATGATAATTGAAACGCCATGCATTATTGTGCGTGGTGGGTTGTCGACCTTGTTGTCGGGTTGTGACAGGTTTTGACTGCGCTTCCGCTGCATTACATGCAGGCTATGTTACTCGGATACTCCACATTGGGCTCCGTACCCGTGTCGGATACGTATCCGATACGGATACGCACCCGATACGGCCCCGATACGTATCTGATACGCTAGCTGGCGTATCGGCTTACGTGGCGTATCCTTAATCCTTTGATACGGTCTCCGATACGCTCTGACTGGTCTGGATACGGCTCTGACACTTCCTGATACGGTTGGGATACGCTGCACCAGTGACACTTCTGCAGAATTGGATCGTGGACCGCGCATACACCCATACACCAGGGGTCCACCATACACCGCGCATACACCAATTTTTGAGGCAAATTTTTTTTTCCAGACCCAAGAATCGAACTGGGGTTGTGTGGCACAAGCACCATCAACCTTTACCACTACACCACTCTCCATTTGTTGTTAAAAGCTAGTAGCGTTTATATTTAATATATATTTAGACTATTTTATAGCACCATATCAAGAATTTTTGATATTTAATTTATATATAAATAAAATATAATATATAAAATAGGCGTATCGTATCCTTGATTTTTGAAAATTGTCGTATCGCCGTATCCGTATCGTATCCGATACGATACCCGTACCCGTATCCATGCAACATAGCATGCAGGCAATAAAATTGCCAAAAGGTGTTATTAAATATATTGACAGGGCAAGAAGGCATTTCCTTTGGAAAGGCAATGGTACGTGCAGAGGGATAAACTGTCTAGTAAATTGGGAAATGGTTTGCACAACGAAGAAAAATGAGGGAATGGGGCTGTTAGACCTTGAGACTCAGAATGATGCCTTGCTCACCAAGTGGTTATGGAAGTTGGATAGAGAAACACATGGACTCTGGGCTCGGACAATGTCACTATTGTATGGAATCAATGGGGCTTCTGATGAACTTCAGGACCCTATTCTTTCATGCTTTGTACGGTCTCTTAACCCCTTAAAATCGTTTTATTCTGTATCAACAGCAATTGATGAGTCCACCAGGCTAACACATTGGAAATGGACTTCTCACAAAACTTTCACTACGGGCTCGACATACAGAGTACTACATAACAGGAGAGAAGTTTGTCCTTTTAATGAGGTCATTTGGAAACTAAAAAAACCTCCCAAGGTGAGGGTCTTCCATTGGATTAGCAATCCAGAATAAGCTCCTCACTCAACAGGTCCAAAGGACGAGAGGATGTGAGGTAGAGGCCGGTTGTCACCTATGTCAAGAGGTGGGAGTAGAGACGACATGGCACATCCTGTTTAATTGTGTCTATGCGATGGGATTCTGGAGGATTTTACTATTTCAGTACAACCTCCAAGTCAACATGGCATTGATCACTCAAAAGAGAGCAATGTTTCTTTTAATATTTATAAACTCGGAAATGCTATCAATTCGGACTGCAAGCGCACAATCCTATCGAGTAGTATATTCGAGGTCGATCCACAGGGAATATTGGTTCAGAGTCTTGAGCGATCGAATCACAATCTTTTGAAAGGCTAGACGAAATCTGAAAATTGAGAGATGTTGTTGTGATCAATGTAAATTAGGAAAGCAATTAAAAGTAATTAAAATAAAGATAGAGATAAGAATTCCTAGGGTTTTGGCACACCATTGCTACTCAATCCGCTTTGATGACATATTTCTGTTGCGTCTGATTTTCTGTTGTTGTTTTATGAAAGACACCACATAGGTCACTGCGATTTATGTTACGCAAGAATGACAGATCTTTCATCGAGATTCTACATAGGACACTGCGAGTTTTCTTACGCAAATGACTGATCTCTTAAATACACAAGTTACTACACAGATCACTGCGAGTTTCCTTACGCAAGTGATAGAACTTGGTTCGCATTTTGTTGGTCTGGTTTATGGTTTCCCCGCTAAGATTTTCTTCACATAAACCTAATAGATCTCAACGAGGCTAATTCATACAAATAGTTTCTCTTTCCATTGAAGCACTGTCACTACCCTAATGGACTAAACTATATCATTGAAGTTAGATGAAGAGATAGTAAATCACAAAAGCATTTCGATTCAACAACAAGAAATCATAATCAACAGAAATATATATATCAAAACATCAATAGTAACAAGGTTTACTGCCTAGTCCTAAGAAAAGAAACTTAGCCGCGAAACGGCATTATTACAAGCAATCATCTCTTATCTCTTTAATCAAATCTAACCCTAGTTACAAAGATAAGTTATTTTTCTGCCCAAGGGCCTTATATAGGAGTGGAGGGCGTCTGTAGATTGAGTAGAGGCTAAGAAATTAATCTGGATACAGCTGTCGGCAGTTATTTTCCAAGGGCGCCTTCGGTTACGGTCCGTATCAGGTGATACGGTCCGTATTAGGACCTTGTCGCTGAGGGTTTTAGTGCTTCTCATGCTATCTCCTGGTCTGTGTTAGGCTTGGTCCGTATTAGGAAATACGGACCATAACAGAGACTTCATCGATAAGCGTTGTTGATCCGATTGACCCGATTCTAGCTCCATTTGGTGTAAAATAGTATCAAAACCTGTTTTCTGCAATAAAACATAAAGAAATGTGACAGTAGCCTTTTTCTCTAATAAATCAAAAATAAGTGTGAGAAAATATGCAAAATCTAAACCAAAACCCTACGTAAATCATCATTATCTTGACTCTGATCACGCCTCCCAACTTGAATTGTTGTTTGTCCTCAAGCAACGACATCCCAGCTGGTCAAAGGTCCGGTCTAGGTTAAACCGTACAATCTCAAGGACTTGCTTAAATTAAATTAGAACTTGGGTTTGGTACAATTGGCATGACAATAAAAATTTAGAACTCTAAAATATTCATGACGTCTCCCTTGAACAATTTTTTCACCCCATGATTGACCTCATTATGCATACCCTAGAAAAATTATTACCAAACAATTTACTTCACAAATATCTTTAAAATTGAGAGTATTAATTTTCCCTTCGATTATAAATGAATCTCTTCCAATCAATACGAATTCTAATGATATAAATTTTGATTTTCTTTCCCAATTGTTTGGAGCAAAGTATGACAACTAAGTGTGTTGGTACTTATGACTATTTTTGAAAAATTAGATATGTACAGAATTTAAAATTTGGGAGGTTTTATCGAGCCTATTGGTAACCAGTTTTGTGTAGGCACCCGTACTCTTTTTTATCCTCCATCTTTTATTCTATTTTTTCTTTTTTTGAATTTTTCTATTTTTTTATATTTTTCTCATTTCTGATTTTTTTGTATTTTAGTATTTTCTTGAAAAATAAAATAGTTTTGTGTCACAAGCACCATGATTACACACAATTCCAAGTATTCATTCATACAAAGAATTATTACATAGTTTTGCTAGGGGTCTATCTATAATAAATGGATATTCTAAAACACTATCAAGCTTAAAAGACTTTGCAAAAATAAATCACTCAACAATAAAAATTCTTGGGTTTGCGATTTTGGTCAACATTCATAGTTAGCAATTGATTGTTCACGTCGAGATCACTAATAAAAAAATTCCGAATTTTTAGTATCATTGCCAATTGTCTAAACCCTAGCTTAACTCAATTCAAAACAATTCCTATTTAATTGACCTACATGCAAATTACCCCTAAATTATATGCTCCTATTAATGCAAATGTCTATATGCGAGCTAGATAAAAACCTCAATCGTTCCTCCCAACTACTCTTGGTTAAGCCTTGAGAAGTAGTCCCGATTAAGTAAAACTGCTAGCGAAAAAATAAAAAATAAGGGTCCTATATGCCATGATCCTAGATATAATGCAATCCTAATACTAATTTCTTACCCCTACCCCCATGCTAAAATTTTGCATTGTCCTCAATGCAAGAAAATAAACAATTAAGAGAGGGATAAGAAAGATCTCACAGATTACTCGTGGTGAAGGGGTGGTGGTGGGGTGAATGGAATCGGTGGTGTGAATGGTATTCCCTTGGAAAGGCAATATTCATAGAAATTCTCGTGGGCTTTGTTTGCCTTGTCCAAATATTCCTCCAAGTAGCGGGTGCGTTTCTTCAAATTTTTGAGGGTATTGTTGGCGTAACGTGCGGTTGGACCGGGCTCACGAGGTTGAGATATGGTTCTCTCTTGGTCCCATCCGGTAGGTGCGGGCATAGGTTTTGCTTCGTTGGTGTTGTCGCTCGGAGGAATGAGGTGGCGTACGAAAGCCATGTCATGATGGTGGTGGGATGAGTGGTGTGATGCGCTATGTGTTTCCTCCATGGGCTCTTCGGTTGGTTCCTCCTCGGTTGGTTCTTCCTCGGTTGGTTCCTCCTCTATTGGTTCTTCCTCATCGTTCCGTGCATCATCTCCATGTTCATATTCGTAGCCAAACTGGAATCCTTGTGCATTCCGATATGAAGGGTCATTTCCTCGCCTATTTTGAACGTGTACTTGATGTCTCCTATGTGTGCATTGAATACCGCTTGCATGTGATCATTGTTTACTTGATAGTTCATGTTGAGGCGGCTGGCTCCGAATACTTCATTTTCGCCGATGAGTTTTATGTTGTGGTGGTGCGCAAGAAGAGTTGCATAACAACCAACGAAAATCACGTGATTATTCTTTTTGTCAGCGGCCACCGATTTGAGGTGGTGTAAGATGTGGTACCAAAGGTATGGTTGATGCTTGTGACTCCTCATGCACCGTATGATGTAAATGTCCCTCTCTCTAACCTCCATTGTGTCTTCTCCTGTGGGGAAAACAGAATTAGACAAAATAATATGAATATACTGATCAGAGTCAAAATAACGATGATTTACGTAGGGTTTTGGCTTTGGTTTTGCATATTTTCTCACACTTATGTTTAATTAATTAGAGAAAAAGGCTACTGTCATCCTTCTTTATGTTTCATTGCAGAAAACAGGTTTTGGGACTATTTTACACCAAATGGAGCTAGAATCGGGTCAATCGGATCAGCGACGCTTATCGACTAAGTCCCTGTTACGGTCCGTATTGACTGATACGGACCAGGCCTAGCACAGACCAGAAGATAGCGCTGGAAGCATTAAACCCTAACCGTCAAGGTCCTAATACGGGCCGCATCGGCTGATACGGTCCGTATCCGAAGGCGCCTCTTGGGGAATAACTGCCGACAGCTGTTTCCAGATCAGTTTCTTAGCCCCTACTCAACCTCTACACGTCCCTCCACTCCTATATAAGGCCCCTGGACAGAAGGAATAGCCATCTTTGTAATTAGGGTTAGATTTCATTAAAGAGAGAAGAGAGGAGTGCTTGTAATGATGCCGTTCCGCGGCTAAGTTCCTTTTCTTAGGGCTAGGCAGTAAACCTTGTTACTCTTGATGTTTTGATATATATATTTCTGTTGATTATGGTTTCTTGTTGTTGTACCAAAATGCTTTTGTTATTTATTATCTCTTCATCTAATTTTAATGATCTAGTTTGAGTCTGTTAGGGTAGTGACAGTACTTTAATGGTAAGAGAAACTATTTGTATGAATTAGCCTCGTTGAGATCTATTAGGTTTATGTGAAGAAAACGCGGGGAAACCATAAACCAGACCAACAAAATGCGTACCAAATTACATCACTTGCGTAAGGAAAATCGCAGTGATCTGTGTAGTAATTTGGGCTATTTAGAGATCAGTCATTTGCGTAAGGAAAATCACAGTGTCCTATCTAGAATCTCGATGAAAGATCTGTCATTCTCGCGTAACATAAATCGCAGTGACCTATGTGGTTATCTTTCATAAAACAGCAACAGAAAATCAGACGCAACATGAATATATTGTCAAGGCGGATTGAGTGGCAATGGTGTGCCGAAACCCTAGGAATTCTCATCTCTATCTTTATTTTAATTATTTTTAATTGCTTCCTAATTTACATTGATCACAACAACTCTCAATTTTCAGATTTCGTCTAGCCTTTCGAAAGATTGCGATTCGATCGCTCAAAGCATTGAACCAATATTCCCTGTGGATCGATCTCGATTATACTACTCGATAGGATTGTGCGCTTGCAGTCCGAACCGATAGCATTTCCGAGTTTATAAATATTAAAAGAAACATTGCTCTCTTTTGAGTGATCATATACCTTAATTCGATCGATGAGATGAGGCGTGAGTCTTTGCGGTAGATTTTGCGCTCATCTATGGCGATCGTTTCCCAGTACTTCATGCGTTTTTCACTTGCGCCTAATTCAGTCTCTCCGTTTGTGGGGATGGACAGCGCCTTGCAAAATTCCTCCATTGTTACAGCAAAGGGGCGGTTGAATAGTCGGTATTTGATCATGTCGCCATCCCATTGCAGTGTTGATAGAAATTCGATGGAAGGCCTCTCATAGATCATAGCCATCCGCCAAATCCCATAAGTTGATATTGTTAAGGGATACTCGTACATAACCATAGCAGCCAAGGACCTTCATCGTGTTAATACACATCACTTTATTGTTCGCGATGGTGCGATCAAGCATTGTTTGAGCACGGTCGAATTCTTGTTGATCGCGGAATTTGATTTCCATGGCTGTCACGAAGGTGTTTTCATCTTCGGATTGTGAGTTGGAGGGTCGAGGGTTGTTGTGCGCCATTTTACTCAGGTTTTCGAGCTCTGTTACGGGCTGTATTAACGTGATACGGGGCTAATACGGGCCTGACTTGGAGGATTTCTGTGAACAGGGTGCGAATTTTTATCTGAAAATTCTATGAAATGGTGCAGGAAAAAATTGAAGTAGATGGAAGGCTTATATGGTAGTGAAGGGATGTGATAAAGGTGCAGGAAGTGATGATAATGGGAGGTTAAATTCAGTTAAAATTCGAATTTCTTTCTTGGAGCTCCAGAAAATAGGAAGTTGGTTATTTCTGCTCAGTGAATACGGTCCGTAACCACTGTGCGGTTTTGAGTCGAACTTTGTGTTTTCTGTGCCAAGTTTGAGATAGGTCCGTATTGGACTGATACAAGCCTTAACATAGAGTAAAACTTCATGACGGGCTTCGAATTTTTCGACTAAATTCTTCCAGCATCTCATCCGGTAGGTAAGATTAGTAACCCTGTGATCAGTATAATAGTTTAGGATCAAATGAAATATTTTTTTATTTTTGAATTTTTATATGAAAAAGAAATCAAAAGTGACCTTGGGTTGCCTCTCAAGAAGCGCTTGTTTAAAGTCATTAGCTTGACTTTTTGTTCTCATCCTTCATTTGGCTGATTCCCGAAGGCATATGTCTCTTTATGCTCATCATTTGTTCCTGCGATGTAGTGCTTCATCCTTTGGTCGTTCACCTTGAAATACCCGGTTTCTTGACTCCAGATTTGGACTGCCCCATAAGGATACACTTGAGTGACCTTGTATGGCCCCGTCCATATGGATCTCAATTTTCCAAGGAAGAGTTTGAGTCGTGAATTGAAGAGAAGCACCATGTCGCCTTCTTTAAACTCCCTTTTTTTGATCTTTTTGTCATGGTAGAATTTCGCCCGTTCTTTATACATATTTGCATTGTCATATGCATGGAGTCTCAGTTCATCTAGTGCATTCAGATCTAGTAGCCTCTTTTTGCCCACGTCCCTAAGATCATAATTGAACGTTTTGATTGCCCAATATGCCTTGTGTTCTAATTCCACCGGTAGATGACATGATTTTCCGTAGATCAGCTTGTAGGGTGTCGTTCCGATCAGAGTTTTGAACGAGGTTCTATAGGCCCAAAGTGCTTCGTCTAGTTTCAGTGCCCAATTTTTCCTGGACCAAGACACCGTCTTTTGCAAGATGTTGTTGATTTCTCTGTTTGAAATTTCTACTTGCCCACTAGTTTGTGGTGGTAAGGAGTTGCCACCTTGTGTGTGACGCCATATTTTTTAGAAGATTGTTGAATTGATTGTTGATGAAATGCTATTCTCCATCACTTATCACTACTCGAGGAATGCCAAACCTTGGAAATATGATCTTCTGGAACAGTCGCTTGACTACATTTGCATCTGCGGAGGGCGCTGGAATTGCTTCCACCCATTTTGAGACATAGTCGACTGCTACGAGGATATACTTGTTGTTACCTGAGCTTGGGAATGGCCCCATGAAATCGATTCCCCAGACATCAAAAATCTCAACTTCTAGGATTGAATTTTGTGGCATCTCATCGCGTTTAAATATGTTTCTTGTCCGTTGCATACTCACAGCGGGAAACATAATCCTTATCATCTCTGAAGATGTCAGGCCAATAAAAACCTGCTTGAAGGATTTTCAATACTGTCTTTTGGAATGATGCATGGCCACCGTATGGCGAGGAGTGGCAGTCATAAAGGATGCCTTTCGATTCTTTGTGTGTGACACATCTTCTGTGTATTCCGTCTACACAAAGGCGGAAGAGGTAAGAATCATCCCAGTAGAAATGTTTAGCATTTGCTAAGAATCTCTTCCTTTACTGAAATGTCATGTCGGATGGGATGGCCCCGCATGCGATGTAGTTGGCTAGATCTGCGTACCATGGTCATTTGCTTATTTCCACAGAGTAGAGGTGTTCGTCAGCAAAGGAATCATCAATCGGCTGATCACTCTCGCTTGGTTGTCTCAGTCTTGACAGGTGGTCGGCTACCGAATTCTCTGTGCCCTTCTTATCCCTAATTTCGATGTCGAACTCTTGTAAGAGAAGTACCCATCCGATGAGTCTAGGTTTTGCGTCCTTCTGGTTGATGAGGTACTTGATTGCTGCATGATCTGTATAGATGATGACTTTTGAACCTACAAGGTAAGATCGAAATTTGTTAATCGCAAAGATTACTGCAAGTAATTCCTTCTCAGTTGTTGTGTAATTGCATTGAGCTTCATTCAGAACTTTGCTCGCATAATAGATTGCATAGAGCTTTTTATCCTTCCGCTGTCCCATGACTGCTCCTACCGCGTAATCACTTCCATCGCACATGATCTCAAAAGGATGGTCCCAGTCAGGCGGTTGGAGAATTGGGGTTGAGATCAAAGCATTCCTGAGTGTGTCTGAATGCTTCAGTACATTTCAATCGAAGATGAACTCGGCATCCTTCATGGTCAAGTTTGAGAGTGGCTTAGCGATTTTTGAGAAGTCCTTGATAAATCTTCGATAAAAACCTGCATGTCCAAGAAAACAGCCAATGTCACGAACACATGTTGGTTGAGTTAGTTTTTCAATTATCTCGACTTTTGTTTTGTCCACCTCCAATCCCTTAGAGGACATGGTGTGACCAAGCACAACTCCTTCTTGTACCATAAAATGACAATTTTCTCAATTTAATACGAGGTTTACTTCTTCACATCTTTTTAGAACTTTAGACAAGTTCTTTAAACATGAGTCGAAGGTATCCCCATAAACTGAAAAATCATTCATGAATACTTCCATTATTTCTTCAACAAAATCTGGAAAGATAGACACCATGGCTCTTTGGAAAGTCGCTGGGGCGTTGCACAACTGATCACTCAAAAGAGAGCAATGTTTCTTTTAATATTTATAAACTCTGAAATGCTATCGGTTCGGACTGCAAGCGCACAATCCTATCGAGTAGTATATTCGACGTCGATCCATAGGGAATATTGGTTCAATGCTTTGAGCGATCGAATCACAATCTTTCGAAAGGCTAGACGAAATCTGAAAATTGAGAGATGTTGTTGTGATCAATGTAAATTAGGAAGCAATTAAAAGTAATTAAAATAAAGATAGAGATGAGAATTCCTAGGATTTCGGCACACTATTGCTACTCAATCCGCTTTGACAGTATATTCCTGTTGCATCTGATTTCCTGTTGTTGTTTTATGAAAGACACCACATAGGTCACTGCGATTTATATTACGCTAGAATGACAGATCTTTCATCGAGATTCTACATAGGACACTGCGAGTTTCCTTACGCAAATGACTGATCTCTAAAAACCCCAAATTACTACACAGATCACTGCGATTTTCCTTACGCAAGTGGTGGAATTTGGTACGCATTTTGTTGGTCTGGTTTATGGTTTCCCCGCTAAGGTTTTCTTCACATAAACCTAATAGATCTCAACGAGGCTAATTCATACAAATAGTTTCTCTTACCATTAAAGAACTGTCACTACCCTAACGGACTCAAACTAGATCATTGAAGTTAGATGAAGAGATAGTAAATCACAAAAGCATTTTGATTCAACAACAAAAAATCATAATCAACAGAAATATATATATCAAAACATCAAGAGTAACAAGGTTTACTGCCTAGCCCTAAGAAAAGGAACTTAGCCGCGGAACGGCATCGTTACAAGAACTCCTCTCTTCTCTCTTTAATCAAATCTAACCTTAATTACAAAGATAACTATTCCTTCTGCCCAGGGTCCTTATATAGGAGTGGAGGGACGTCTGGAGGTTGAGTAGGGGCTAAGAAACTTATCTGGAAATAGCTGTCGGCAGTTATTCCCCAAGAGGCGCCTTCGGTTACGGACCGTATCAGGTGATACGGTCGGTATTAGGACCTTGACGGTTAGGGTTTTAGTGCTTCCGGCACTATCTTCTGGTCTGTGCTAGGCCTGGTCTGTATCAGGCAATACGGACCGTAACAGAGACTTCGTCGATAAGCGTCGCTGATCCGATTGACCCGATTCTAGCTCCATTTGGTGTAAAATAGTCCCAAAACCTGTTTTCTGCAATAAAACATAAAGAAGGGTGACAGTAGCCTTTTTCTCTAATTAATTAAACATAAGTGTGAGAAAATATGCAAAACCTAAGCCAAAACCCTATGTAAATCATCATTATTTTGACCCTGATCAACAACCCGAAGGGCATCCGTCGGTAGGCAAAAGTTCCGGAGGGGCACGTGAATGTGGTCTTTTCTTGATCTTGAGGATGAATTGGAATTTGGAAGAAGCTGGAGTATCCATCAAGGTAGCAGAAGTATGAATGCTTTGCTAGTCGCTCCAACAGTTGATCGATGAACAGAAGAGGGTAGTGGTCCTTCCTTGTTGCCACATTTAGCCGCCGATAATCAATGCACATTCGCCACCCTGTAACAACTCTTGTTTGAAGCATTTCGTCGTTATCCCCTTTAACAACTGTGGTGCCTCCCTTCTTTGGAACGACCTGGACGGGACTAACCCAGTTGCTATCAGAGATGGGGTAAATGATGCCTGCATCTAGCAACTTCAGGACTTCTTTCTTGACCACTTTCTTCAAATTCGGATTAAGTCTTCTTTGCGGTTCTCGTGAAGGTTTGTGATCTTTCTCTAGTAGAATTCGGTGCATGCAAATGGTAGGACTGAGGCCTTTGATGTCATCGATCGTATAGCCAATGGCTTTCTTGTGTTTCCTGAGTGTATTGACGAGTTTACTGATTTGGGTCTTGTCAAGCTGAGCGATCGAATCACAATCTTTTGAAAGGCTAGACGAAATCTGAAAATTGAGAGATGTTGTTGTGATCAATGTAAATTAGGAAAGCAATTAAAAGTAATTAAAATAAAGATAAAGATGAGAATTCATAGGGTTTCGGCACACCATTGCTACTCAATCCGCTTTGATAACATATTCCTGTTGCGTCTGATTTCCTGTTGTTGTTTTACGAAAGACACCACATAGGTCACTGCGATTTATGTTACGCAAGAATGACAGATCTTTCATCGAGATTCTACATAGGACACTGCGAGTTTTCTTACGCAAATGACTGATCTCTTAAATACACAAGTTACAACACAGATCACTGCGAGTTTCCTTACGCAAGTGATGGTACTTGGTTCGCGTTTTGTTGGTCTGGTTTATGGTTTTCCCGCTAAGGTTTTCTTCACATAACCCTAATAGATCTCAACGAGGCTAATTCATACAAATAGTTTCTCTTACCATTAAAGCACTGTCACTACCCTAATGGACTAAACTAGATCATTGAAGTTAGATGAAGAGATAGTAAATCACAAAAATATTTCGATTCAACAACAAGAAATCATAATCAACAGAAATATATATATCAAAACATCAAGAGTAACAAGGTTTACTGCCTAGCCCTAAGAAAAGGAACATAGCCGCGAAACGGCATTGTTACAGGCACTCCTCTCTTCTCTCTTTAATCAAATCTAACCCTAGTTACAAAGATAAGTTATTTTTCTGCCCCGGGGCCTTATATAGGAGTGGAGGGACATCTAGAGATTGAGTAGAGGCTAAGAAATTGATCTGGATACAGCTGTCGGTAGTTATTTTCCAAGGGGCGCCTTCGGTTACGATCCGTATCAGGTGATACGGTCCGTATTAGGACCTTGTCGCTGAGGGTTTTAGTGCTTCTCATGCTATCTCCTGGTCTGTGTTAGGCTTGGTCCGTATTAGGCAATACTGACCATAACAGAGACTTCATCGATAAGCGTTGCTGATCCGATTGACCCGATTCTAGCTCCATTTGGTGTAAAATATATAGTACCAAAACCTGTTTTCTGCAATAAAACATAAAGAAGGGTGACAGTAGCATTTTTCTCTAATAAATTAAACATAAGTGTGAGAAAATATGCAAAACCGAAACCAAAATCCTACGTTAATCATCATTATTTTGACTCTAATCAGACATACCAAGAGACATTCTTGGATTTATGGTGGAACTCAAGACAAGCCTTGTTGGCCTCGGTTCTGCGACTCTGGGACATGGTGTGGTCCGCAGGAGGTTGGGCATTGTGGTGGGAACGTAACAGGCGTCTCTTCACTGGTCAGCACAACACGGTGACAGAACTAGTGAACAATGTTTCCTTAGAGATAACCACCTGGCAAAACATCCTTTAGCTAGAGTCACCGAGTATTGTACTAGTAAAGTAGTATAGCTGAGTTACTCGGGTTCTTTTCTTTTCATTTTATGGTTATGTAAATAGTTAATAAGGCTCTGCAAATACCTTTATCTATTATCAATGAAATTGTCATGTGAGTCCGCTCACTGACCTTCAAAAAAAAAAAAAAAAATGTTACCCTGCCCAATTAAGATCAAGCATTGTAACCTGTATTTATCATGCACTCCCTTCCCTGCTCTGGCAGAACCAGCAATAATTGCATCGAATGTAAAACCGAATATGCTACTAAAAATGAGGAGTTTATTTTAAGCAGGAGATTACACATGAATATCATCGAGTAGTTTTCTACCAATTATCACCCTTTTGAACCATCATACCTGAAAGAAAATTAAAAAAAAAAAAAAATAGCAAGTTTTTGCCATTGCCAGTGCACACACCCAGCAAAGGATATGGAGGAATGCATGAGCTTTGTAATACTTTGGAGAAGAGCATTAATCTATCTTGAAATTAAACAGTAAATGGGCAATGGGGTCTTACTATAGCATGAACAGTAACACCCCTTTTGTTTACCATCGGATGGGAGATGGATGGTTGTAGATATGTATCCCTGGTGTCATCCCATTTCGTACACTACATATCCTTCCTTCAATGACCAAATGAAATGTTCAGACATTACTACACATTTGGAAACACAGACTAATGTATTTCTTTATTTTCACAGCAGCGAAGAGAGCAAATCAAGGAAAAGAAAAGATCCAATAGCTCAATAGCTACAGAGTATCCACGTACACATTGTTTTTAACATTTTCTTGATTGTAAATACTTTTTTATTTAGTGGCTTTGGAAAGATGACACTTAATTACAATTGTTTTGATAGAACAAAAATAACTGTGTTTGACAGGATTGTACCAAAGGAATAGCTTGCTGTCAAGATAATATTAGATGCAATGACATTTACATGTAAATATTGTTTAAATATTAAAATATTCACCTGCAACCATACAGAAGGGAAAAAGAAAATTTTCCCACATACGCCAACCACTAGTACAAAAAACCCCTTCACCGACTGTTAAAAAACCCCTATACCGACTGTTATTGAGGCGTCGGTGATGGCGCCGCCGGTATAGGTATATCTTTACTGACGGGTAAATAACAGTCAGTGTAGGTACCAACACCGACTGTTTTCTTTAAAAAACACACCGACTGTTTTCTTTAAAACACAGTCGAAAAAACAGTCGGTGTAGGGTACCAATAACGGCTGTTTTTGTTAAAAAAACAGTCGGTGTAGGGTATCAACACCGACTGTTTACTTTAAAAAACAGTCGGTGATTCTAGTTAAGTAGGTAGAATCACCCATTCAGCCGTTTCATTAAAAGTGGGCCTTAATTTTTACGGAAAAATTGATAGATAAAGAAGTCAACCAGAACAAAAGATATGCACCCAAACCATTAGACAGTTCCGTCAAAACATCAACAGTGATGCATGTCCTTGCTAGGTGGTGATCTATTTACAACATTACTACAATATACTTTACCTAGGATTAACAAAGGAATAATGGACTGCAACAGCCGAACAATGCATAAGCCCACAATAAATTGTTAATTATTCACACACTATATACACAGTTAAATATACCAATCACACACTAATTGCATGATTATAGGCTCAATCAATAATACATATCAATGTCACATTTCATTGGATAGAAGCATGTGATTCGGTACCTACAAATTCCGAAAGAAAGGAAATGATATTAGTTAATAGTTAGGCGTATTCAAATAAACAGATAATTAGTTGTTGATATTTGCTGAAGAAGATGCATCTACAAGTAATCGTTACAAGGCTATAGATACTAATAATACAGGGATGCTCCAAATTGAACTCTTATGTATTGGTAAGAATTGAAAACCTTTCTAAGAACTACAAATTTTGCAGCATGGATCTGATGAGCCATGTTGTCTCATCAAGATATGTGCCAACTCCCAAATCCACCCCCCGCCCGCCCTTCCGGGGGCACCCGAACCAAATAAACATCAATCTACAGTTTTCAATGCTTGACACACAGGTCTGGTAAGCTATTTGATACAAGAAATTGTTTGGAGAGAGAGTGTACCTTTCAATTGTTAGTTGGTCAGACTCCTGATGTACAATGTCTCCCTATAAAAAGAGAATGAAATTGTAACATTAGTTTATTACATTCATCCTATCAAATTTTTTTTTTACTGTCTGCATAATTTCTCTCGTCTTTGCTAATAGAGGGATTAAAAAAAGGAGTTTGTTCCTGGCCAGCGCTGCATTACTATGCAGACTAAAATGTGTGTTTCAAACACCTAAATCAGCACATGTAAAGCTAAATAACCAAGGCAATTTTACCAGATTTTAACAAAATAACATATAAGTCCTTTGTCTTTCTCTTTATTATCCAAAGAAAAGAATGAAATAAAAATCATAAAATAATAAGAGAACAAGCTAAATCTGACCTGACAAATAAATATGTGATTCAGAGAATATAATAAAGAAAAGAGACCGAAAGAATCGAACAGGACCTGATCTTTTACTAGTAATACCTTAAAACAGTAAATATGCAGAGAAGCCCTTATTAGACCCTAGCAAGGAAACCTATAACTTCAATAGAGATAAGACCTTATATACATGAAAATGGTCGATCCGAACCATTCATCTTGTTCTCCATATTAATATGTGCTTGGAGACCAAATTTTACATTTTTCTGAATTTTTTTACTATTTATTAAGCCACTTTGAAAGTTGCTAATCATATGGTCCAGAATTTTGTTGCACTGTTTTTACTGTTCACCCAGATCAGCAATTTTAAAATTGGCTTAATAAATAGTAAAAAAATTCAGAAAAATGTAAAATTTGGTCTCCAAGCACATATTAATATGGAGAACAAGATGAACGGTTCGGATCAACCATTTAAACATTGGAAACGCAAAAATGAGTTATAAGTATATGTGGGCATATGCTTATGGAAGTAGAATAGCCAACCTCTATATATATATATATATATATATATATATATATATATATGAGTGAGGCTACGGTACTATGCATAGCACGGATTGGGTCTGTGCTACGGTTCAATATTTGAGTTTTCAAAACCCTAATGGTCGATCCAAACCGTTCAACATGATTATAAAAAGAATATGTACTTGCAAACCAAATTTTACATTTTTTCGATTTTTTTTACTATTTTTTTAGATAGGTAGAAAATCACTGTTTTTGGATGGTCCAGAATTTTCAGATCAAGTGATTTTCTACCTATCCAAAAAAACAGTAAAAAAAATCGAAAAAATGTAAAATTTGATTTGCAAGAACATATTTATTTTATAACCATGTTGAACGGTTTGGATCGACCGTTAGGATTTTAAAAACTCAAATATTGAGCCGTAGCACGGACCCAACCATGCTATGCATAGTACCGTAGCCTCACTCTATATATATATATATATGAGGAGGGTTCAAATGCACCACAATTTTTGTGCTCCAATATGCTCCACATTCTTTATCTCTATTTTCAAAGTTTGAATTGTCGATCCGAACCGTTCAACATGATCTTCATAATAAAATATGTTTGGAGACCAAATTTTATATTTTTTAGAATTTTTTTACTATTTTTTTAGATAGGTACAATATCACTTTATCGGATGGTCCAGAATCTCCGTAAAAAAATGATTTTGTACTTATCTAAAATGAATTTTTTTACTATTTTTTTAGATAGGTACAATATCAATTTGAAGACAGACATTTTTCTTAAATAGGCTACATATTTTTTAATAAAGGGTAAAATGGGCATTTTATAAATTTAAAATGAGTTTTAATAGAAAAGGTAATAAATGGGTAATTTTGTGAGTTTTTGAAATTTAGAAGGGTAAATATGATATTATAAAGTTTAGATAGGGAAATACGTAATTTAGAAGTTTTTGAGGGGTATACATGAAATTCCCCTTGTCAAAAAGGTAGGTTAACTTTGAATTTTTATTTTCTTTAAATGGTAATAAAAAAATTCGGTAATGCAATTGGTCCATGTAGCAATTATAAATATCTCTGTCTCTCTCTCCTCCGATCAGAATTCAGATCCAATGCAATACTACCTGACCATGTAGATGAGATCTGAGTCATCCATTTTAATTTGGCACGCATCTCAAAGCGGACCCCCACATTCCAATTAGGCTCCAGCGGTATCTTAAGCGGTCAAGCAATAGCATCTTTGTTTAATTTGTAGGGGTTTCTAGATCTGCGCCAACGCATGGGGTCTGCATGGAGAGATACTACAAGTGATTTTGGGCCTTACGACCTGTCTAAGCCCAACACGCCACGGCCACTTGAATCAATAAGAAAGCATTTTTTTTGGGCCCTGCATTAATCATCAGACCCAATTTTTTTACTCTTTCATTTGTTTTATAATTAAGTCTCTGTTTGATTATCTGAGCGGACCATTCATCAGTCCCACAATGGTGTGAGGCTGTAAAATATCATTACGTATAACCTATAGACAATGACTGCGAAAATGAGACCAAAATATTTTATAATTGAAGACAAATAAAGGAAGTTAATTTGAATTTGGATCGATCTCTAACTCAAAATTTAAGTTTCAATTCCGATCTATCCGATCAGAATCTGCACGAATAGTAATGACTCCATGTGAATTTACTTCAGACTGAATTGGTTCAAATTATGATTGGATGGTCCAGATTCAACCTCAAAATTTTACATAAACTCTTTGTCTATTCAAATTTTACATAAACCATTGGCCCAAACCGAAGACTAATAATTTCATGATATTATGTGTAAGATCAAATTAATAAGAGATAATTTTTTAACATAGAGATAAGAGCAAAACAATTTAATGGTTCAAATTTTTTGGTTTGAGTCAGTCAAATCATTCGAGTTCAGATTGATTTAATTTTAAGTCGTTCATAGTTGGATTGGATTGTATTTAGTTGAATTTTTTTTTTTTAATTAATGGGTCCACTTGTATAAGGTGTTTGAGTTCTAATAAAAACCAGATCATAATTGGAAAAAATGCAAATTTGTATCGAGTAATAATTTGGTTCACTATACGAAATTAGAAGCATACTTAGTTATAGGATTCACTGTTATTTTCTAATGATCTATTTTTCCATTTAGAACAGTAATAGATTGATTTATATCACTCGAAACATTATTTCTTTCTATAAAAATGTAACGGAGTCTTTTATTTATTGAAACACTTTGAAAGATAAATTTTTTTTTTCTAAAGAATGGTGAAGGGCTTTAATTGTCAACAAGTTCATAATGACTATGGGTGCTTTAAATGGTCTCCCAACAAATTACATGTGATGCTATTTGCAAATATATGCTGCGAAATATTTTCTATGATTTATAAATATTATCCAAATTACTGAAGGCTTCACAATTGGAGTCTAGATATATATATCAAATTTGAAGGCTTCATGAATAGTAAAGCTGTAAAGGGCTTATGGTCCCAGCACAAATCTACCAAAACAGGCTCTATTTAGCGTTTTATTAATTTGTAATTAGAATTCCAAATTTGTATCAACCTGTGAACATGCGTTGGATTGAATTAGCAATTTCTTTATGGGTGGGGAAATAATAGTCATTGCCTCCTGGACATAATTTTCATGTTGACAGGTCATGGTCATGTGGCTTTTGCAATTTCTTTTCAAGTGACCACCTTGACTGTAGTGCAATGTGACGCTGCTCATAGTAGTCATAGAAAAGCAAATGATAGTCGATTGTTGGGTGTTACATTCATCATTGGACCTTTTCTATATTTTCTTTACAATGTGTTGATATTTTTCGCTAAATTTAAATTAAGTCTCTGTCTAGCGTTTATTAATTTGTAATTAGAATTTTAAGTTTGTATCATAGAAGGAAAAATCAGTATCGGGATTGGGATCAGCACCGAGTCCCAATCTTGATCGGAAAAATCAATCGGGATCGGCCGAATCGGATCGGAAAATCGGACTCTTTTGGTGTAGTTGAGTGAATGATATTTTTTTTGTTGTGGTTGCTTGAACAAGTCTTTGATATCTTATTTCAATTATTACAGAAGTTGTAGTTTTAATCCGTGACCTTTTATTTCATTTCGTGACCTTTTTACGGTTAATCCGTGACCTTATGGAGGTACAAATTGAAATAGGATATATAAAAATGAGTTGTAGTTTTAACCAAAAAAGATTGTGTGGTGTGGTGGAGTTGTGTTTGGTTGCCATGTTGTAGGGCGCGAGTTCGAATCGCAGAGAGCACCAAATGTTTTTTTTTAGTTTGGTTAATTCGCATTTTGGCCGTTTCGATGGAGTCGGTCTATTTCGGTCCGAAACGGACAAATTTGTTTGAAATTTGATCAGAACGGATGAAATTTGACCAGAATGATGCCGGAACGGCCGAAATTTAACGAAATATTCAATAACCGCGTAAATTGTTCAACCTGTGAACAAGGGTTGGATTGAATTAACAATTTCTTTTGGGTGGGAAAATAATAGTCATTGCCTCCTGGACATAATTTTAATGTTGACAGGTCATGGTCATGTGCCTTTTGCAATTTCTTTTCAATTGACCACCTTGACTGTAGTGCAATGTGACGATGCTCATAGTAGTCATAGAAAAACAAATGATAGTCGATCGTCTGTGCCACATTGAAAAGCAAGAAAAATATATCAGTTGATCTCTTGGTGTAAATGACTCGCTTCACAATTAATATTATTCCATGATTACCGAGGTTCGAATCCAGATCGTACAATTTTGCGTCATTTCTATGCTTAAAGATTGGATCATCTGCTGAATTTGTTTCCTGCGTTTGGAACTTTCGATTGTCAAGAATAGCATGGGGTAGCACGGTTTTTGAATTAGTGATTATTGTTCTCCACTATTTTACATTTGAATCACTCTAAGAATAGAACTATTTCTGAGGTAAGTGCTATTCTTACTAATCCATCCAAACGATGAAATAGTGCTAACCTCAAGTTAGCGCTATTCTTGTTATTCCCGGAGTTGCATCCAAACGTACTCTTAGTTAACTTAGAATTTTGAGTTAAGATCTGTACCCTCCGATTTAAATCCGCACTAATGTTAAAAGATTTTGATGTTTTTTGTAACCGAGAAAGAGTATAGACAGAGATATTGATGATATTGTTTTGATGTTTTACGCATGAAGAATAGTTCAACTCAACCAATGACGTTACGTGTTACTAGATTCTTTTCTATATTTTCTTTACAATGTGTTGACATTTTTTGCTAAATTTAAATTACTAAAGAATAGTTAAATTCAACCAATGACATTATGTGTGGTCACAGTGTGGCTAACATAGTACAACTATTCGCTTACAATGACTATTTCTTGTGATTTTAATCACGCAACATGTAAATCACGTAAAAACTTAACTTGATTATAATTGGACAAATTAATTTTGAAAAAAAGTTACATTGACATAAATACAATTCAAATTAACTACAGACAACTCAAAGTTATGTCAATTTGAAATTAATTGATTTAAAACTCGACCAGATCCAGACTTAAATTTAACCTCAAACCTAAAAAATTAAATCATGTAAAAAATTTATCGCTAGTAATTTAATTTTGTATGTAATATTATGAAATTATTAGTCTTCAGAGGTAGATGGAACAGTTCAGTCAAAATTTGTAAGACACGTCGCAGTTCAGTCAAAAGTAATGATGAATCGTCGATTCATCTTTATTTTATTTTTTCCCAAAAATAGTAGATTGTCATCCTACCAATATGCACTCTTTTGTCCACAAAAAAATGAGAATATAGAGTAGAGATATATAATTTATTATTTTATAGAGAGCGTTGAACTACGGTGCTATACATGTATAGTGTGATACTGTGTTATTTGTTTATTTTAAAATACTTTGAATTAATCTCTTCAAATATTAAAAGGCCCTGAAAATGTGAACAATAAATCAGAAACCCAACACCTAACAGGGTTTTATGAAAATTTTGATTCCTTCTTTTCGTAAAAAAAATTTTTTTTTTTTTAATAATGCTAATATTAATTGAAATTAATAGGAATTTTCTTTTATAAAGATAACGATCCAAACAAGAGGTACACAGCGAGGGAGAAGAGCACGAGTAAAATCAATACGTAACGTTTTTACCATTTTTTTATTTGACAAGAGGTACACAGTGTTTTGATAAATATTTTTTTATCATCATAATTATTTCATAAATTTATTCTCAGTATATATTTTTTTTCTAAATTCAACATTGGAAAATTTGTACATAATCAATAAAAGTGAGAAAAATAAAACGACATGTGATGTAAGAAATGAAGTATATATTTAATGTTAGAAATTCGACTAAGTCCACTAAAGTCACTAAAAAGAAAACTTGTTTTTTATCTATTCTTTTTTACTACAAGAAATGATTGCTTAAATTTTTGTTGCTATACTTCTCAAATTTGAAATATGAAACATTCCCTTAAAGATTTTACTAAAGTACTAGACGTTTACTTACGAAAATAAAATAAATAATCAGTGATCGTTAAAATAAAGAAAGTTCATCGTAAAATAAATATGGTATCTAGAGAGAATTGAAGTAAGGACATATTTGTCCACACAAGTAAAAATTTGAATTTGTTGTGTTAATAAAAAAATTTATGTGTCAATATCATCACCCGTTTTTAACATGTAGCGAGTGAAATTACTTTTTAAGTAATCACAAAAATTGTGTAAATCACAGATTATAGTGAAAATTTTAACTGTTTTTTTTTTCAATTATGATTTAATGTTTTCATACATTTACATTTGAAATTAAAAATATGTCATATATATTATGTATGGTTAACTTGATAATGTAATAAACTTTAGTAATATATGTTTGTCTTAACATTATTGGTTATAAAAATTAACTTGTTACAATTTCTTTCTATTTTAATACAAATTAACTTTGATGCTAAAGGAGGGCTCTTTCTTTTGGGGCCAATTGCAAAGGATCAAGTTCATTTTCTTATGGAGTACTACCTGGCAAATAGGAGATGGCCGATCAATATCCTATTGGTTGGATGCATGGGAAGGATTGCCTAAACTACCATGCATACTCGGCCACCAATGTCTTGATGCCACTGATTTCACTGAGGGAGGCCTCCATTGGAGGACATTCTTTAGATCCATCGGACTATACCTACTGATGTCATAATTAAACTGTAGGTGGAACTGTCAAGGCACCTACACCTCTAGATCGGCTTACCAGTCCCTAAGTGAAGGAGGAAAGATCAAATGGCCTTTTCTGTGCCCATCCGCAGTGGAAGTTTGGTTTCACATCGGCCACATATTACAATCACCGCTGATGAGTATAGCAGGAACAGTACAGGATATCTGGATCAGCTCCTGGAATATGGTACTGGTACAAATACAAATACAGGGTAAAATGCAGAAAAAAGAATGGGCCTCCAGGTTTATCTGCACCACTTGGCTAATTTGGAAAAATAGAAACGCTATTATATTCAGAGATCAGCGGGTGAATGCTAGAACATTGGCATCAAGGTGCGTGCAGGAGATGAAGTTGAGCCTTAAGTACTGCTGATATTATCCAAGCAATGCTCAGTGAAAGTTGCAATTATTTCACTAATCTGTAGTGTTGTACTAGCGTACTAATATGGGATGCATGCCACTGTAGCGCCAGTAGCGGGGTTCAAAGAATAAGGGCGGATCTGCTACAGATGGGAAGTATATCACTTGTATTGAGCAGCTGTAAACTCTGTCTATTTAATGCAATTCACATGGCAGCTACTGCCAGGTTCTCAAAAAAAGGAAAAACTTTCATGCTAGTTAGTATGTAAGTTATTTTAACATGATTTTTTACCGAATTATTTAGAAATAAAAATATCTTCGTTTTGAAGAAAGGTTGTGTTGACAATTTGAATTTTATTTAAAAAATTAATAAAAAAATAATAAAATTTAATAATAGTTTTTATTTTGCCAACTCCATGAAATTCATAACTACACTACAGAGTAGGTGTGTACACACAGGGGCGGACCCAGTATAAATTTACCCAAGTGCCTACCCCTAATTCATTATTGTGCCTACCCCTGGGTCCAGAAAAATTTAAATAGCAAGACCCATACTTCATTGAAATATTTCTGGGTCCAGAATTTTTTTTTATTAGTATTATGCCTACCCCTGATCAAATTCCAGGGTCCACCCCTGTGTACACACTTGAAATCCTTCATCTGTCGGTAGATCCCCCATGCAATTGTATTACCTCTCCATGCGAATGCCAGTCCACACTGACTGGAACCAGCTTCCTGTTTATGTAAAAAGAGCAGTGCAACCAATTGTAGTACGGAAGTCACATTGCATAATAGACTTGGCAGTTTATGTAAAAAGAGATTACTGCTGGATTTTTCCTAGAATTTTTTCAGAGCTCAACAGCATGATATAAAAAGTCATGTTCTAATGATCTCTGTCACTATATGGCGCAATGACCACCTTAACTGTAGTCAAGTGCAATGTGACGATCCTCATAAATAAGCCTACTCTAGTACCATATATTAGAGAGTGACTATCGATTCATCGTCTGTGGCACATTGAAAAGCAAGAAAAATATATCAGTTGATCTATTTGTGTAAATGACTCGCATCATAATTCATATTTTCCGATGATTACAGAGGTTCAAATCCAGACCGTACAATCTCTATGCTTATAATAATTAGGGAATGATCCACCACATATTGCAACAAGTGGGAAAGAAATATATATGTTCAAACTTTATAAACCTTCAAAACTGCAGGCACACACTTCTTTTAATAAATTTTGATTGTTTATATATCAGGCGTAATTACGTCAGGTTTTGATTAAGTGAAATCACATCGGTTTTTAATTTCCTACATTTTCAATTTTTTTCACTAAACTAACTTAAACTATACAAAAATAGTTAATCATGACCAATAACATCATGTGTGGTCACGACATGACTAACGTATTACGACTATTTATGCGCGTTAACTATTTCTCATAATATTGAACGGTACGTGACGTGAAAACTTGAATTGATTATGATAAGCCATGACACGTGATCTAAATCACAGCGTGACTAATCACGTAACCATGAGTTCTATGCTTAACTATCCTCCCAATTTCGTGTAACAAACGGTTCTATTCTTTACTACATCCAATAATACAAATGGCACAATTTTTCTGCAATTAATCTATTTACTTTTATTCTAAATAAAAAAAAATTTACCCTTCTCCCCGTTTATCACTCAATCATATTATTAAATGCATATATAAAAAATACATAGACGACAATTTTGACATGATTTTTATTCAAACTCAAGAACCAAATATAACTGGACAAATTGAAAAAAAAATTACATTGACATAAATACAATTCAAATTAACTAAAGACAACTCAAAGTAATATCAATTGGAAGTTAATTGATTTACAGAGGTAGACGAAAAAATTCAGTCAAAATTTATAATAGACGTCACAGTTCAGTCAAAAGTAATGATGAACCGTCAATTCTTCTTTATTTCTTCTTTCCAAAAATAGTAGATTGTCATCCTACCCATATGCACTCTTTTGTCCACCAAAAAACAGAATATAGAGTAGAGACATATAATTTATTATTTTATAGGGAGAGTTGGACTAGGGTGCTATGCATATACAGTGTCATAATTTAGTATTAAAAGGACCTAAAAATGTGAACAATAAATCAGAAACCCAACACCTAACAGGGTTTTATGGAAATTTTGATTCCTTCTTTTCCTAAAAAAAAAAAAAGATTTTTAATAATGCTAATATTAATTAAAATTAATAGGATTTTTCTTTTATAAAGATAAAGATCCAACCAAGACGTACACAACGAGGGAGAAGAGCACGAGTAAGATCAATACCTAACGTTTTTACAATTTTTTGATTTGACAAGAGGTACACAGCGTCTTGATAAATATTTTTTTATCATCATAATTATTTCATAAATTTATTCTTCGTATATTTTTTTTCTAAATTCAACAATGGAAATTTTTTACATAATCAATAATAGTGAGAAAAATAAAACATATTCTATATCTCTTCAATCAGAATTCCCAGGTCAGCACGGCACAACACGAAACATGATCATGATCATGTGATCAATCAATCACACTTAATTAAGACCGTTAGATTTTTTTCAACCGGTGATTAAACAAATTAAAGTAAATCTAAATAATTAAGTGGAGTGAAGTGATCACCTTAACTGTAGTCAAGTGCAATGTGACGATGCTCATAAATAAGCCTACTCTATATTAGAGAGTGACTATCGATCGATCGTCTGTGGCACATTGAAAAGCAAGAAAAATATATCAGTTGATCTCTTTGTGTAAATGACTCGCATCATAATTAATATTTTCCGATGATTACAGAGGTTCAAATCCAGACCGTACAATCTCTATGCTTATAATAATTAGGAAATGATACACCACATATTGCAACAAGTGGGAAGGCGTATAATAGTGGGAAAGAAATATATATGTTCAAACTTTATAAACCTTCAAAACTGCATGCACACACTTCTTTTAATAAATTTTGATTGTTTATATATCAAGCGTAATTACGTCAGGTTTTGATTAAGTGAAATCACATCGGTTCTTAATTTCTTACATTTCAATTTTTTCACTAAACTAACTTAAACTATACAAAAATAGTTAATCATGACCAATGACATCATGTGTGGTCACGACATGACTAACATATTATGATTATTTATGCGCGTTAACTATTTCTCATAATATTGAACAGTACGTGATGTGAAAACTAGAATTGATTATGATAAGCCATGACAAGTGATCTAAATCACAGCGTGACTAATCACGTAACCATAAGTTCTATGCTTAACGATCCTCCCAATTTCGTGTAACAAACTATACTATTCTTTACTACATCCAATAATTAATACAAATGGCACAATTTTTCGGCAATTAATCTATTTACTTTTATTCTAAATAAAAAAAAACTTTTACCCTTCTCCCCGTTTATCACTCAATCATATTATTAAATGCATATATAAAAAATACATAGACGACAATTTTTACATGATTTTTATTCAAACTCAAGAACCAAATATAATTGGACAAATTGAAAAAAAAATTACATTGACATAAATACAATTCAAATTAACTATAGACAACTCAAAATAATATCAATTGGAAGTTAATTGATTTACAGAGGTAGACGAAAAAATTTAGTCAAAATTTATAATAGACGTCACAGTTCAGTCAAAAATAATGATGAACCGTCAATTCTTCTTTATTTCTTCTTTCCAAAAATAGTAGATTGTCATCCTACCCATATGCACTCTTTTGTCCACCAAAAAATAGAATATAGAGTAGAGATATATAATTTATTATTTTATAGGGAGAGTTGGACTAGGGTGCTATGCATATACAGTGTCATCATTTAGTATTAAAAGGCCCTAAAAATGTGAACAATAAATCAGAAACCCAATACCTAATAAGGTTTTATGAAAATTTTGATTCCTTCTTTTCCTAAAAATAAGATTTTTTTTAATAATGCTAATATTAAATAAAATTAATAGGATTTTTTTTATTATAAAGATAAAGATCCAAACAAGAGGTACACAGCGAGGGAGAAGAGCACAAGTAAGATCAATACTTAACGTTTTTACAATTTTTTTATTTGACAAGAAGTACATAGCGTCTTGATAAATATGTTTTTTCATCATTATTATTTCATAAGTTTATTCAGTATATTTTTTTTTTTGAACCAAGCTAAGACGAGAAGAAAGAAGCTAAGACGAGCTCCCGACTTTGTCCATTCTCGAAAATTAGAGAAATAATTCTGTAATTAAAATTTTCATTACATCTCTATATGGAGAAATAATATTTGAAGTGATACAAAATCAGTCTACTACAGTTTTACAAGAAAAAGTATTTTGCATAGAGTAATGACGAATCCTATGGTTTACTTGGTGCTCCCAATGTCATACAACAAATATACAAATTTGTAAGTAAACAATATAAATAGGCTATAGCATAAAATTTATGTATGTACTTTTATGAAATTGCGAATATCATATTTATTCTTTGTAAATCATACAAAAATACATATAACTTAATCTTTTTATTGTCATTTTAAATAAATAAATCCCTATCACTGTTCTTATCTATTACTCATTTTAGTATTGTTAAGTGCAGACAAGGGCAGATCCAAAAAGATTCAGGGGTAGCCAAGTGCTTACTCCTGATTTGTGAATTATTTTTAGCCCAATAAAATTTGATAGTTGTGCTTACTCCTGATTAAGCAGAATGTCTACCTCGTAGAATTATTAGACTATCACTTGACAACATTTTGAGCAGAACGGTTCTGTAAATTTTAAAGCGATGTGACAATTCCTATAAAAAGATGTAAGAAAACTGAGATTTTGTTGAAATATTTTCGAGCCGAGCGTTGGATCTTCTTCTTTCCTTTTCAGCTATAAAGTCACTAGATATCTGCATTGAATCTTTTCATATCACTCAATCATGCATATTGTTAAATGCAAATATAAAAAATATATAGACGATAATTTTGACATGATTTTTATTTGAACTCAAGAACAAAATATAACTGGACAAATTGAAAAAAAAATTACATTGACATAAATACAATTCAAATTGACTATAGACAACTCAAAGTTATATCAATTTGAAGTTAATTGATTTACAGAGGTAGACGGAACAATTCAGTCAAAATTTATAAGAGACATCACAGTTCAGTCAAAAGTAATGATGAACCGTCAATTCTTCTTTATTTCTTCTTTCCAAAAATAGTAGATTGTCATTCTACCCATATGCACTCTTTTGTCCACCAAAAAATAGAATATAGAGTAGAGATATATAATTTATTATTTTATAGTGAGAGTTGGACTAGGGTGCTATGCATATACAGCGTCATACTATGCTATTTGTCTATTTTAAAATACTTTGAATCTCTTGAAATATTAAAAGGCCCTGAAAATGTGAACAATAAATCAGAAACCCAACACCTAATAAGGTTTTATGAAAAGTTTGGTTCCTTCTTTTCCTAAAAAATAAGATTTTTTTAATAATGCTAATATTAAATAAAATTAATATGATTTTTTTTTTATAAAGATAAAGATCCAAACAAGAGGTACACAGTGAGGAAGAAGAGCACGAGTAAGATCAATACTTAACGTTTTTACAATTTTTTGATTTGACAAAAGGTACACACTACACAACGTCTTGATAAATATTTTTTTTAATCATAATTATTTCATAAGTTTATTCTCAGTATATATATTTTTTGAATCAAGCTAAGACAAGAAGAAAGAAACTGAGACGAGCTCACGACCTTGGCCATTCTAAAAAATTGGAGAAGTAATTCTATAATTAAAATTTGAGTGAGGCTACGGTGCTATGCATAGCACGGATTGGTCCGTGCTACGGCTCAATATTTGAGTTTTCAAAATCCTAACAGTCGATTCAAACCATTCAACATGATTATAAAATGAATATGTACTTGCAAACCAAATTTTACATTTTTTCAAATTTTTTTACTATTTTTTAGATAGGTCGAAAATCACTGTTTTTGGATGGTCCAGAATTTTCAGATCAAGTGATTTTCTACCTATCTAAAAAAATAGTAAACAAATTCGAAAAAATGTAAAATTTGGTTTGAAAGTACATATTCATTTTATAATCATGTTGAACGGTTCGGATCGACCGTTAGAATTTTGAAAACTCAAATATTGAGCCATAGCACGGACCAAACCGTGCTATGCATAGTACCGTTGCCTCACTCTTAAAATTTTCATTACATCTCTATATAGAGAAGTAATATTTCAAGTGATACAAAATCAGTCTACTACAGTTTTACAAGAAAAAATGTTTTGCACAGAGTAATGACGAATCCTATAGTTTACTTATGCTCCCAATATCATACAACAAATATATAAATTTGTAAGTAAATAATATAAATAGGCTATAGCACAAAATTTATGTATGTACTTTTATGAAATTGCAAATATCATATTTATTCTTTGTAAATCATAGAAAAATACATATAACTTAATCTTTTTATTGTCATTTTAAATAAATAAATCCCTATCACTGTTCTTGTCGATCACTCATTTAGTATTGTTAAGTGCAGACAAGGGCATATCCAAAAGGATTCAGGGGTAGCCAATTAAGTGCTTACTCCTGATTTGTGAATTATTTTTTAGCCCAATAAAATTTGATAGTTGTGCCTACACCTGATTAAGCAGAATGTCTACCTCGTAGAATTATTAGACTATCACTTGAACAACATTTTGAGCAGGACGGTTCTGTAAATTTTAAAGCGATGTGACAATTCCTATAAAAAGATGTAAGAAAACTGAGATTTCGTTGAAATATTTTCGAGCCGAGCGTTGGATCTTCTTCCTTCCTTTTCAGCTATAAAGTGACTAGATATCTGCATTGAATCTTTTCATATCACTCAATCATGCATATTATTAAATGCATATATAAAAAATACATAGACGACAATTTTGACATGATTTTTATTCGAACTCAAGAACCAAATATAACTGGACAAATTGATAAAAAAATTACATTGACATAAATACAATTCAAATTGACTATAGACAACTCAAAGTTATATCAATTTGAAGTTAATTGATTTACAGAGGTAGACGGAACAATTCAGTCAAAATTTATAAGAGACATCACAGTTCAGTCAAAAGTAATGATGAACCGTCGATTCTTCTTTATTTCTTCTTTCCAAAAATAGTAGATTGTCATCCTACCCATATGCACTCTTTTGTCCACCAAAAAATAGAATATAGAGTAGAGATATATAATTTATTATTTTATAGTGAGAGTTGGACTAGGGTGCTATGCATATACAGTGTCATACTATGCTATTTGTCTATTTTAAAATACTTTGAATCTCTTGAAATATTAAAAGGCCCTGAAAATGTGAACAATAAATCAGAAACCCAACACCTAATAAGGTTTTATGAAAATTTTGGTTCCTTCTTTTCCTAAAAAATAAGATTTTTTTAATAATGCTAATATTAAATAAAATTAATAGGATTTTTTTTATAAAGATAAAGATCCAAACAAGAGGTACACAGCGAGGGAGAAGAGCACGAGTAAGATCAATACCTAACGTTTTTATAATTTTTTGATTTGACAAGAGGTACACAGCGTCTTGATAAATATTTTTTTATTGTCATAATTATTTCATAAATTTATTCTCAGTATATTTTTTTTTTGAACCAAGATAAGACAAGTAGAAAGAAGCTGAGACGAGCTCACGACCTTGGCCATTCTCGAAAATTAGAGAAGTAATTCTGTAATTAAAATTTTCATTACATCTCTATATAGA
Organism: Carex parvula; assembly: GCA_025461045.1. Taxonomy (NCBI): domain Eukaryota; kingdom Viridiplantae; phylum Streptophyta; class Magnoliopsida; order Poales; family Cyperaceae; genus Carex; species Carex parvula. The sequence goes on along the minus strand of JAJGRW010000623.1, from coordinate 44,969 downwards.
GAAATAATATTTCAAGTGATACAAAATCAGTCTACTACAGTTTTACAAGAAAAAATGTTTTGCACAAAGTAATGACGAATCCTATGGTTTACTTGGTGCTCCCAATATCAAACAGCAAATATACAAATTTGTAAGTAAATAATATAAATAGGATATAGCACAAAATTTATGTATGTACTTTTATGAAATTGCAAATATCATATTTATTCTTTGTAAATCATAGAAAAATACATATAACTTAATCTTTTTATTGGCATTTTAAATAAATAAATCACTATCACTGTTCTTGTCTATCACTCATTTAGTATTGTTAAGTGCAGACAAGGGCAGATCCAAAAAGATTTAGGGGTAGCCAAGTGCTTACTCCTTATTTGTGAATTATTTTTAAGCCCAATAAAATTTGATAGTTGTGCCTACCCCTGATTCAGCAGAGTGTCTACCTCCCGGAATTATTAGACTACCACTTGAACAACATTTTGAGAAGGCGGTTCTGTAAATTTTTAAATCGATGTGACAATTCCTATAAAAAGATGTAAGAAAACTGAGATTTTGTTGAAATATTTTCGAGCCGGGCGTTGGATCTTCTTCCTTCCTTTTCAGCTATAAAGTCACTAGATATCTGCATTGAACTCTTTTCATATCCAACACTAGGATGGTTTTTTTTTTTTTTATTCAAATTCTTCCTTTCAAATTTTTCACTTGAGAAAAAATACTTGCCTCTCTCTCTCTCTATATATATATATAGAGTACGGCTAATGTCATAACGTTATAATTTCAACCTAAGTTATAACAAGTCAGTTTTTGCGATTTCAATGTCTAAACAATCGATTCGAACCGCTCAACATGATCTCCATATTAGAATGGGCTTGGAGATCAAATTTTATATTTTTTAGAATTTTTTTAGTATTTTTTAGCGAAGTACAAAATCACTGTTCTAGATAATTCTAGACCATTCAAAACAGTGATTTTGTACCTATCTAAAAAAAATAGCAAAAAAATTCCAAAAAATATAAAATTTGAATACAAGCCCATTTTAATATGGAGATCATGTTGAGCAGTTCGGATTAATTGTTTGGACTTTGAAATCGCAAAAACTGACTCGTTATAACTTAGTCTGAAATTATAACGTTATGACATTAGCTGGACTCTCTCTCTCTCTCTCTCTCTCTATATATATATATATATATATATATATGTCCGAACAAGAGACAAGGGATCAGTGGTGTTCGCTATGCTGCCATGCTGAGGGGAGGGTGAGGGCCAATGCCAAACGCACAAGGACTAAATGACTTATAAAATAATGATGAAAAATGAATGGATTAAAATAACTTATAAAACTTTATTATTTTGACCGCTTGGTTTTATACTAAATGAATCCGAAAATTTCTAAATTTTGCATTTACACACCTCACTCATGAAGTATATCGTTTTCAACTATTTGGATTCGTCATTTGAAGTCAATCATATATATTTTTGAAGTTGGCGAGCACATCGATCACGAGGTAGCTTTACTCTTTCAATTTTCTTAAAAATGACTTTTGTGACGATGTTAGATAGCGCAATACCATGTAAAAATGGTTATCCTTACTATTTCTAAATTGCGAAATTGCCGAGTAAATGAAATTTGTGTACTAAATTTAAGATAATTTCAGATTCACGTGCAAGTGGATTCATAAGTGCATATCAATCAATGTTACAAGTGTACCACCATTAATTTGAACCTAGCTACAAATAGGTAGAATTTTTTATATTCTCATTATCCTGATTCATGTAGCAATTAAAACCAATTGAGCACGCAATTGATCTCTTAAATGCTCCACATCATAGCTAGCTAGTGCAATTTGCCGAATTCATTATAAATAGGATGCGTAGTTCACATTTCTGACATCAGGAAAATAGAATAAGACGAGCTCTTGGATCCTTAGGAAGTACTTCTCATTAAGGTAAAAGCAATTTGTATAAATCCTTATTCTTCTTTTCATGTGTTTGTAGCAACAATTAATTTATTACAGAAGTTAACATTACTTTGCTTCACATGCAGAATGAAGGTTGTCATAATCTCCATTGTGTTCGTTCTGGTGGTGAGCTCTTCTTGCGCAGGAGCTCCGAGGAAAATAATAAAACACGAACCTCAGAATTTCTTGACCAGAGAAATGTTATCAGAAAAATCTTTCCAAATTGATGGAGATAAGCGGGTGAAACATGAGTATGTCAGCAGATGCTAAGCCATCCTCATCTTTTTTTTAATTATGTATATTAAAATTTAATTAAATTTTCATTCTTTTAAGTTTTTATATAGTCTAGCTCCTTTCATAAAATGACAAATGTGTGTTTGTAGTCTAGAGGTTAAGAGTTTCATTATTTTACTGACTCTTATCCAAATTTTCAAATTACAGCCCACCCGGAGAAAGGCGATCTCTTAATTGGAATTACCACTCTCCGAAACCGCCAGGATCTGGTTCTTACTCCTCACAAATGGATGCAAATTAAGAATGTGATTGCCAAAGTAGGAAGTGGTGAAACTGTGCATGGGTATGGCTTGACTGTAGTTGGTGTATGATAATATATATTAAGGAGAATATATATTCCATGTATAATGATCTTAGATGTGATACATATATAGTTGCAATATAAGAAAATAAGTACCATGCACTTGTAAGTAGTCTGGATCCCCTCCAAAGTAGGGAGCTTGTAAATATTTCTATTCAATAAAATTTTTGGCAGCACTGCCACTTCATAAAAGAAAATATAAGAAAATAAACAATGTAAATTATGACATATACCTAGTCCAAACGGATGTTGTTGAAGACTCGACTTAAAATAATCGCATGTCAAATCTTGAACTAGTGAAGGTTTTGGTACAACTTTGATCTACAGGTTTGGAAAAAAAGAATATTTATTAGATCGGAATATTCAACGCGGCCAATTTAACTCTGATAAAATAAAAATAATAAGAGAAGGGAGACCAAGACCAACTTTCTTTTATTGTCCTGTATAAAAGATTCCTTCTAACTTTAGTTTGACTAGTCAAGGTATCTTTCAACATAACTTCATTCTGATTTCTGACTAGTAAAAATATCTTTGAAGTGTCGTAGCATGTTTCATCACCAAACCAGCTACTCATTTTGTTTTCCTCCCTTTCAATTTGGGCCTTATATGCACTGTTATTGGAACTCCAGCTCAAATCAGGCTCGTCCTCCGTTTTTAGTTTGGGTCTTAGTGTTGGGATTATTGTTCAACTGAGGATTGTGTATAGAATCATATAATATTTCATACTATACATAATATCACACATAATGGTCCCAAGTTTACAAGTAATGAAAATTATAGGACACTTGAGAAATTCGTAAAAAATGCATCAGCATAAAATAACCATGCAAAAGTTGTCTTACATATTTTTTCAAGACAAAAGTTCAAAAGATTCACAATACATCATATATAAATATTAGGTACATATTCAAGAAATATATAATACAACATATCCTTCGAAATTAAAAAAATAATCCCTCAACTACACGCTTCAGTTCGAGGAGGTCCAAACTTGTTATCTGACAGGTCAAGCAACCAACGGTTTGGCACATCACACATCTCCAATGGTAAGGATCCTTCTAAATTATTTCCACTTAACATCAACGTGAAAGATCCAATTTCATATCTAGCACTTCCAATGCAATCAGGTAAAACACCATTTAGTTTGTTGTTACTGAGGTCCAACATGTGGAAACTAGTATTGCAAATGCTAGAAGGAATCATCTCTCCGTTAATATTATTATAATTTAATATTAATCTTGCAAATTTGTAGCCAGTAAAGTTGAAACTTTTAGTGAAAGATCCATAGAACTTATTATTTGATAGATCTATAATAGAGAAATAATGAGGCTGAATCCTCGAAAAGCTATTATGTATATGATCAGTGAGATTGTTACTAGATAAATCTAGAGCTTGGAGATTGTTTGTAGGCATGAGAGGAAGAGAGCCTTGAAAATTGTTTTTTGATAAGGTCAGGGACATTAAATTTGGAAGATTCATGGAAATATCAGCCGGTACTTCTTTGATTAGATTTTATCAGATATATCCAACATTGAGAGTTTTTCATGAGTTAAAAACGGAAGTTCAAGAGGCCCTGTGAAGAAGTTTTTGTGCAAATCTAATTTGAACAAGCTCGGATTGTTTTCTAACAACAACCACACAGCTGAAAGAGGACCCTTGGAGCTGGTATTAGAGAGGTCCAACACTCGTAATTGATGTTGAGAGTACAAGAAAGTTGGCTCAACATCAAGAATGCAATTAGCTAGTTCAGGGTCTTGAAGCTGAAAAGGCAAATTCATAACTTCGACTCGAAAGTTCAATGACTCTGAAATCGATAGCCTTAGAACTTCAAGATTAGAATGATTAAAAAATGACCTTGTTAATAGAGTCCCCTCAAGCTGGTTATAGGATAGCGAAAGGAACTTTAGAGACACGAGTCTTTCAAAAATGGAGGGAAATTTTACTTGAAAATCATTATCATGCAAGTCGACTAGCTTAAGAGATGAAAGATTTCCCATACAAAGAGGAAGATTTCCAGTAAAATTGTTGTCTGAAATATCTAGTTCTTCGAGATTCTTTAGTTGGCAGAGTCCTACAATATTAACAAGAAAGATATCATCAAATAAGATTACTCATCATGTGAACCCATGTGAGGTCAATTAGGAGATAATGTTTCTTCATTTCCGGATAGAAATAGACATTCGCTTATGAATCCCAACTTTCTATTTTCGTGATAATGAGTTAAAAGAGACTGAAAATATTAAGGGAACCTTTGAAAATATTAAGAGCTCCTTGAAGAGCTGGGCCCTTATCTCACTATTGCATATTACTTGTATATATAAGTGAGATAATTAACGGGACTCATGTATCTTAAGGACATTAGCTTATGAACTTTCTATTAAGAGCTGGGCTTCTTGCAGCCCAACTATCAGCAACATATTAAGAGCTAATATCACCTGACAATAAGAATACTATTATTTGGTGCCAAACATCTATGATCTACCGGTGTAGAGAGGCAGCAGAAAATAGAACTTTGTTCTTTTGCATGTCAAATTGAAACTAAATTTACTGAGATGAGATATTAGAGAAAATTAAAAATTTACTGAACTACATTTTTGTAAGCATGCTCCATTTTATCTACATTGGCAATCTTCCTCTAACAAGCATTGGATTGAGTTAACAATTTTTTTATGGGTGGGACAATAATATTTATTGTTCCCTGACATAATTTTCATGTTCGATCACAGGTCATAATGTCTTTTGAAATTAAGCCCAAATTAGTTTGGGTTGTTCTTGACATGTGGTGATATTTGCAAATGCTGCAAACTAATGTCTATGATTTGCAAAAAAAGAGACCCAATTACAAAATTATATTGTCAAAGAGAACATGTGTAGATGGAGAATGCGAAACAAAGGTGCTTGCCTAATGTTTTGAATTCCCTATGCTGTAAGAGTATGATTTCACAAATGACACTGTAATTAAGCTTTGTTAAGCTCTCTTTGTGCTAGTTCATCTATTTGATCTAAGCATTATTGTAAATTATCTTGCAGTTTTTGTAGAATATTGGATATAAGCAAACAAATAAATAAATTTTATGCTTGAGTTTTGGCAAATTTAAGGTGGTACTGTTAAAATCATTCAAGGGGGGCCATTAGATTGCTATTTATTTGATCCCACAGAAGTGTTTGTAAACATATAAACTACTGTCCAATTAGAGCTGGATCTTATCATCACTGGAAGACAGCAGTTGTAGGTTTATTCTGTAAATAATTTTTATTTTTCTATGTTCTGAAATCTTACTTAATACTCCATGTTTTACTTTTCAAACTTCATGACGTGGAAAACTCATAGCAGTAGCTGTCTTATTTGATAAAGCAAACATAAATTAAAAAAAGTAAGAAAATGCAGACACTTTATTCGATAAGCCCGACGATTCAAATTAAAGACCATAATATACTTAGTTTCACATTTAGATAACTAAATTGCAAGCAGCATATCACAACACCAGTTCACCATTAAGTGCCAATGCTGATGACAAACAAAGAAAATTCTACAAGGGGCCGTTTGGTTTGTACTTATGGAGGGTGATTCCCTGGAATCCTACACCATTCTATTGTATTACCATGTTTGGCAAGAAGAGTAAGGGCATGGTTATGGTAATAATGTATTCCCTGGCAATTACAATTTCCTTGTCTGTGGCTATTGCGCTAGCCAAGAAAAAGATGGATTTTACTGATTACCGCTCTACGGACATCATCGTAGCGTCGTTTCTTAAAAATTCTTTTATTTTTTTTGCGCAGACCTCCTCTCTGTTGAATATTGAGACAAAATTAGAGTCCGAATATTCCAGATTTAGAGATCTGGATGCAACATGTTGTGATGTATATTTAGGCATTAATGGAGTTAGTGGTTTCCTTATTTACTCTAGACAGAATTAGTGCGAGTAGTGGGGTTAGTGGTTTCTAAATTTAGTTGAGTAATGAGTTGTGGTAGGTTTCCATATTTAGTTTTTTGTAATGCTAAAAATTCAGCATGTTGTAATCGAATTAATTAAGAAGTAAAATTATTTGTGTCAATCCTTCTTCCTCTGTTTACTCTTCCAACAAATTGGTATCAGAGCAGAGTCGATCAACCTTGGGGCTTTTTCATGGCAGAAAATGGCAGCACCATCGTGAATGTCACACAACCAGCAATTCCTCTTTTCAAAGGCGAGAACTATGCTTTTTGGAGCATCAAGATGACGACCTTGTTCAAGTCTCATGGCCTATGAGATTTGGTTAACAATGGTCCACCAGTTTCAGATCCGAACCAGCAAGAAAATCAGAAGAAAGATGCAAGGGCGCTATTCTTCATCCAACAAGCAGTGCATGACACCATCTTCTCGAAAATTGCAGCAGCCACCAACGCAAAGGAGGCATGGACAACCCTGAAAATAGCATTTCAAGGTAGTACTCGAGTCATGGCAATCAAACTTCAAGGCCTACGCAGGGACTTTGAAACATTGCAGATGAACAAGGAAGAATCAGTCCAAATTTTCCTTTCAAGAGTACAAGAGGTGGTCAATCAAATCCGAGCATTTGGAGACACCATGGAGGAGAAGACGGTGGTGGGGAAGGTGTTAAGGAGCCTAACACCCAAGTTTGATCATGTAGTGGCAGCAATTGAAGAATCAAAGGATCTCGCAACGTACACCTTTGATGAACTCATGGGATCACTGCAGACTCATGAAGCAAGGATGTCAAAGGCTGAAGATAAAGGCGACGACAAGGCATTTTACATGAAGGGGGAGTCATCAAGAGGCAGATCTAATGGCTACCCAAGAGGCCGAGGCAGAGGAAGAAACAGTTCCAGCAGAGGCAGCCACAATCCCAGCAGAGGACGGGCTAATTCCAGCAGAGGAGGTAGAAGCAATCAAGCAAATTCATACGACGATTCCAAGAGGGATGTTCAATGCTATTATTGCAACAAGTATGGGCACTACCAAGAAGAATGCTACAAGAAGCAAAGAGAAAAGAGTCAAGCAAATTATATAGAAGAGGAGGATACGCAACCAACTCTCTTCATGGCCAGCAGCGCGGTTGACAAAGTTGATGCAAGCAGCATCTGGTTTCTCGATAGTGGGTGTTCAAATCACATGTCCGGATTCAAGCAGTTGTTTGAAGACTTGGATGAAACATGCAAGTTGAAAGTTAAACTTGGTGATGACAAGCTAATTCAAGTAGAAGGCAAGGGCACAGTTGCACTGCACACCAAAGAAAACGGTATAGCAGACTATGGTGTATGGTATGGGAGCTCGAAAAACTTCAACCTGATCGGCTACAATGACAGTGATTGGGCAGGATGTGCAGAAGATCGAAAGAGCACATCAGGGCACTTGTTTACTCTCGGCACCAGTGCAGTTTCATGGAGTTCAAAGAAGCAAGCAACCGTGGCATTGTCAACCTCTGAGGCAGAATATTCAGCAGTCAGTTCAGCGGCATGTCAAGCAGTTTGGTTGAGACGTATGCTTGCTGATTATGAGCAGGAACAGCAGCAGCCTACAGTGATATTCTGTGACAACTAATCAGCAATAGAATGGCGCAAAATCCAGCATTTCATGGAAGGACCAAACATATTGACATACGTGTCAAATGGTGATCTTCATATCAGATATGTCAATTCAGACAAGCAGGTAGCAGACGTGCTTACGAAGGCATTAGCATGAAGCAAATTTGAACAATTTCGATCAGCACTTGGAGTTGGCAATTTTGTATCAAGGGGGAGTGTTGAATATTGAGACAAAATTAGAGTCTGAATATTCCAGATTTAGAGATCTGGATGCAACATGTTGTGATGTATTTTTAGGCATTAATGGAGTTAGTGGTTTCCTTATTTACTCTAGACAGAATTAGTGCGAGTAGTGGGGTTAGTGGTTTCCAAATTTAGTTGAGTCATGAGTTGTGGTAGGTTTCCATATTTAGTTTTTTGTAGTGCTATAAATTCAGCATGTTGTAATCAAATTAATTAAGAAGTGAAGTAAAATTACTTGTGTCAATCCTTCTTCCTCTGTTTACTCTTCCAACACTCTCCTCCTATCTCTCATGTGCTTCTCGGTTTACCCTCTCTCTTCTCCAGTTGTCTCTCTCTCCTTCCTCTTCTCTTCTATCGTGATAAATGGAAGATTTCAAGAGATCAACACCTTTCTTGTCCCCTCTTCTATGACTACTGATTTTGACCTGTTTTAGAGACTATATTCTGCCCTGGAGAAGATGCTCCACACCAGTGGCGGCGCGACATCCCAAGATGCCTCGTACAAGAGGTGAATGTGAAGAAGTGCGACATCCTTGAAGAATTTCACCTAGTACTCTAAAATGTAAGTTTAGGACTAAGTTCTGGATGTTTAGGATTTGTGACTCATATAGGATAGGATATAGGTTCTGTTAAAGTGTTATCACGTGGTTATTATATGATAGAGTTGTAATTAAATTGCTATTTCTTGAAGGTGCTATGATCAGAAAGGTGATGATATACTGGTAAGGACAAATAGGTACTGAGAAGGATCAGAAATCAGATACCAGTACGGTTGCTGATTTTGCTTTACTTGTACGGTTGTGTTTTTTTTTTTTTTTTGTGGTTTTACTTGTACTAAAGTGTTTTGGTTTACTGGTACAAAAGTGGTTCTGGATCAGTTCAAAGGCGTTGGCCTTGAGGCATTTGACACCATGTTTGATTTAAAGAGGAGTGTAAAAATGAATTCTTTTATTGATTTTGTTGCATCTTACATTTACACTTTCATTTTTTTGTCTTCGAAAATGATATTTGATTTTGCACTTTCATGTTAGAAGCTTTTCAATGAATTAGAGGCTTTCTTTTAATGATATCTGTTTTTGCACTTTTATTTATGTTATAAAGTTTAGTCGAATGATACAAGTAGATTATGTTTTATTCAAAAGTAGCAACAAAAGGGATTGATGTTTATTCCTTTAAATAATAAAAAATTAGGAAAACAACTACTCAATCTGGATATATTTATTGGTTATAATATTAAATATCTTTTGCTGGTTTGGTTTATATTTATGCGAACTAAATAAGTTTCTTTTTTGATAAAATTTATTTAATAATTTAAAAGCAGCGAAAACATGTCTCCAAAGCTATTGTAATAGTCATGTACGAACCAAACATAGTAATAGCACATTCTCTGGAATTCTGAAGTTATAGTCATGCGCACCAAACATGATAATGACAAAAATTTTGAAATAGTATTGCTTGGCATTACATTCCTTGGAATCCTCTATTTCCGGAAATGACCTATAGCGTGAACCAAACAACCCCTAAAAGAAACAAAATAGCCAACAACTTCATTTCAAGAGTGACTAATCTTGAATTCCAAAACAAGGAAGATTAACATCAATTACATAGACAGAACCATCCTAAAAGAAGGTCATCTTCTTCAGTCTGACGAGAATATATCCCTCTTTTCATTTATTAAAACATTTACCTTCATTTGCCACTCTCGAAACCCTGATGGTCCCAAACAGAAACAACCACGCACTTTGCCTCTCTTCCACTCCTTGATGGAAACGGCTTGTGACTTGGAATGAATCGAGTTTTTAATATAATTCTCATGAGCAAACACCTCAAGTTCATGTGGATAAACTTGTTGGCCCCGATCGGGAAGATCAATGTAATAAATAGAAAGAGCATTCCCAACATTTTGGAATCACCAACATAAACAGACCTTTACCTGGTCCAAACAAGGCATAATAAGTCGACAAAAAATTTGACGGAGTGTGGTTAAAAAATGCTCAAACAATAAATGTATTAAAATTAATTTATAAACCTTCTAATTTTGACCGCTTGATTTTATACTAAATTAATTCTAAAATTTAAAAATTTTGCATGTAGACACATCACTCGTAAGGTACATCGATTTCAACTTGTTTAGATTCATCGTTTGATGCCAATCCAATAGTGAAGTTATGCTCACCAAACCTTTTTAGTGAGCACAGTGCATGCTAGCTTTACTCTTAGAGTTAAGTTCACAAATGGACTTTATAAACTTAAGAACATCCCAGTTCTACTCATTTAATGGGTGTAGAAACTTTTTGAAATAAAAAGGAAATAAGAGGCTGGAGACATTCTAGAACAGGATTTTGGACTCATTTAATGGGTTTCATCTACGCCATCGGTTGGTTCAACGCCATCAGTTGGTAAAAAGTTTCAAGTAATTACAACGCTGCCTCTGATTATATACACTATCGGTGCCGAATGACGCCAGATGGTAAATGGTCGATAATAAATATGTTTTCTGTAGTAGTGAATGTTGTCTAATTAATGGAGTAGCCTCGTAATTAGTAACCATATATATTATGTTCTGCGTCATGTGAGAATTTAAACCTGTGAACTGCTGAAACTTGAAAGTGATTTAAGTATCTCTCAAATAAAATAATTGGTAATTTGTTACTTCATTAATAAAGCTGTTAACTCACGCATTACAATTTTAGTTAATTAGCCTCGTTTTATTCTTGGAACAAAAAGGGTTATACATCCTCCTTTACCGAAATGTACCTTAATTATCCAGAAGAACAGGAATATGTATATTTTTTTTTAAAGAAGTGGTATTGCCGCCGATTTCATTAAAATGAAAACCAAAGTATTACACAGTATTGCCGGTACGACCAAGTTGGTACCAGCTACACACGTACCACAAATCAACAACATCAAAAATATAACCTACAACCAACAAACCAAAAAAGCACATAAAACAAACACAATCCTACAAATGTTAACATCCACTATAAAAGTAAAAATTTGCCTCAACCTAAGATAAAGAAAAAACTTTAAAAAAATTAGAACTAACCTGCAGTAGAATGTTCTCAGAAAAGGCAGTGAAAAGAGCCAATCTCCTGGCTTCTCTACAAGCAATTTATACATTACACGAATGCCAATTTGAGAGAGCAAAGTATCAAATTTCGAATTGAGTTAGGTGTAAGTGGCTTTTATTTTTACTCTCTGCTTAAATGTGAAACTTGACGAATAAAATAGTAAGGAAGAGAAGAAAAAAAACACATCTTTATGAAACTATCGGTAAAAATAAATTGACCCTTGATAATTTGTATAAGTTTCTTATAAACAGTAGTTATGTATAGATGGACGGTTGAGAAATTCGCACAGTTGACGAAGTATACTCTTGAGAAAGAAGGTGAGAGACATGGACAGCTGAAACTGACCCCGATTTAATCTTAGACATCAATGATGTGTGCAGTATCGTAAATAATGGTATGCGCTCGTCGAATGGATAGAGTACTGCCAAACGATTAATCGATAATAATTGGGAATAATCAGGCATAATTAGAAATAACCGACCAATTACTTGGGAAAATCCGTGATGGTTTGATCGCCGCTAACGACTAATTTGTCCATTAATCAGCCTAAACGGCTGTTTTTTACAACAGTGGATATCTGTCTTATTCATCAGATACGTGAGAAATTGTACTGATGTGGAAGAAATGCTAGATTAGTGGATTTGTTTGTAAATGAGTTTGGTAATTTCGGTTGGAGGGATAACGGGTTAGGTGGAGATGGGTTGGATATTTGTGGAGTTTGAGGTGAGTGAGAGATAGATGGGCTTAGATTTGTATTAGGTTTCATTGGGTCCTTTTATACATGAAGCACATGTAGAAGCCTATATATGAGGTTTACGTGTTGAAAAGGCTAAGAGGGCTGGGTTTAGGGCCCAATATGAAAGTCATCCAACATGGTGCATGGGCTACCCCTGGAGAGGTTGATGTTTTTCAGTTTGAAAATTTGAGAATAGCTAGTATTGTAAAAATGGAGTGAGTCTATGGTACTATGCACCGTACTACGGAGCCATATTTTCATTTTGAAAATCCTAATGGTCGATCGGAACCGTTGAACGTGATCTCCACATGAATATGTACTTGCAGACTAAATTTTCTATTTTTTCGAATTTTTTTACTATATTTTAAGATAGGTAGAAAATCACTTGATCTGAAAATTCTGGACCATCCAAAAACAGTGATTTTCTACCTATCTAAAAAAATAATAAAAAAATTCTAAAAAATAGAAAATTTAGCCCACAAGTATATTGTCATATGGAAATCATGTTAAACGGTTTGGATCGACCGTTAGAATTTTGAAAATGAAAATATTGATCCTTAGTACGGACCAATCCGTGCTATGCATAGTACCATAGACTCACTCGTAAAAATGTTTAAAACTATGAGATATCATTTTTTTTTTCAAAATACAGAATAGGCAAACAAACTACAGGCACTGAATAGTTAGTTCCTCTCTCGTTGTCTCCCGTGCTCTTCTTTTTTTTTGGTTAAAATTAACAATTCTGAGACTGCTGGAGTTTTATATTTGTGTGTTAATCATATTCATTTATTGCTAATTCATCAATAGAAATACAAACGCCCATCAAGAGACTAGTAATCCAAAGCACTCTCTGTATATCTTTAAGTCTCCCACAAATAATGAAAGCAATAAAACAAGGCTTGATCTAACATTCCCTAATTTTGCATTTCGAAGTCTCCAGTTTAACACAAATAATGAAAGTAATAACACAAGGCTTTTGATCTAAAATTACCTAAATTTTTATTTTCGGGGTATTTTTGTACTGACGGAACGAAAATAAGATCCTCATTTTCATAATAAAGTTCCATTAATATATATCGGTAAGCTAAATGAAATTTCAGAACGAAGAAATGACTAAACTTTTCATTCTTTCTAGTATAGAGATGATGAGGTTCTTTCACGGAATCTGAGACGGTCCCAAAGGGCATCATATCAAATTCGGTCCAATGGTTGGTCGGAGCTATCCGATCCACATCAAGAATCACACACACAACTTTAATTTGTGTGGATCAAGTGCGCATAATCTTGACGCTGATCAAACGAATATGACAGGACATCCAACTGAATTTGATCCGATGCCAATCAGACCACCCCCCACTACCTTTCAACAGCTCCCCAACCCCCACCCCAGCTTAGAGATGAGGATCTGAAGTTAACTCCGAGATTTGTAGTGCTTTATTAAACTTCCATCAAAAGTTAAATCTTATTAAAGTAAGACAAAGCTAGTGTGTCGTACAGATATTGGTACTTTCTTAGTGTGTTCAAAAGACTCCAATAGTGCGTTCTGAGTGCAAAATGATTCACAATTCCGGTCTTCACGTGTACGATATAAAATATTTTGCTGCTACAAGATGGAATGACAGCTTGGGCTCGGTTGTTCTTTCTTCCTTTATTACATTCACACGTGTTAGTAATCAAAGTGGAAAAGCACAAAAAAACACAGTACTAAATACCAAGAAAATCTCAAAAGTGTTTCCCTTGTTTTTTCATTTACATTCCTTAAAATCAAATAACTGGATAAGAAGATGACAAATAGGCAATCCTTTTTCTTTTGTAATAAGATAGAAAGGGGTCAGGCTTCTAATACTAAGTTTTATTGATAAATTAGACATACAATACAATCAAATGAGCCAAGAAAGCGTGAATTTTTCATTGAATTTTGAGCATAAAAAATGGAATAAAAGTTACATCTATCATAATAGTACTTCACCAACCAACTCAAAAATAGAATAAAAATTGTCTTTAAAATTCAATTACATCTCTCTTCATAATATGAAAATTAGATGAAACTATTTCCTTAAAATTGCAGCTCCATTTCGTAGCAATTTACACAATTTGGAAAGCTTGAATCGCATTAAAAACATATATAAGTGACACGGTCTACTCTCATTTTGAATTCTTCGGTATTGCGATCTAGACTGGATTTATTATTGTGGACCATGCTATCCTGGAAATTTGCAAGTCATTTGCAGGTCAACAGCAAAATACAGTTCTTATAATCATGCTATATTTTTTAAGATTTTAAAAGTTAGTTGGCAAGGTGTCACTAACAATATTTGTATTAATAAAAGAAAAGTATTTCTAGAGCACTACAAGTATTTTATTTTAAAGTAATCATTGTAGCAGCCCCCATACGAATATTAATTGTCCTTTGTAGGGATATTTAGTTCTGCATTCATTCTTGCTTTTAAAAGTAATCAAGAGCGAATAATTTATCATTCATTTATAATTAGCTTATTAGAAAAATGATATGGATTAATAGCTAATTATTGGTAAGCATATGAATTAAAAAAGTTTTTTGGTTCTCACGTAATGGTGTGTGTGTGAGAGCTAATTCACATTCATTTTTATTCATTACCCTATAAATTTAGATGTTTAAGCAAGAATTCTTTTTTTTATTGTTGTTTTTTGTTGGCGAAATATGCACTAGGTTTTTTCTTCCAGGTGCCAGCACCATGCACATTAGTGGAAGGTTAGAGCATGGCATTATTTATTTTCTGTTTTTGATGTAGCATAAGAGAGAAAAAAAATGACTCTTGTTACCGCATATGTCAATTGCTTTCAAAGTTAGTAATGGAATTTAAACAAGGAATCGGGCACAGTCCGATGGGTATTGAATAAAATTCGGTCAGATGCTAGGTTTGAGTCTTCTAATCTGCAACTTGACTCCTCGTACGAATCAAGTGCACACAAATTTTGATACGGATCAAACGATTCCAACCGGACATCAAACCAATCGGAGAGGCCGGAAACACATTCTAGAATTGTTTTTCAAGTTGAAAAATTAGGTATAGTATTGCCAAAATGTCTCGAACTATGACATATCAGTTTTACATGGCATTTTAATACTGACCGAACTGAAATAATTAAGATCCTGATTTTCAAAATAAGCTTCCACTTATATTGGTAAGATAAATGAAATTTCAGAATGAAGAAAAAAAAAGATGGAACTAAGTAGAAAAATGGATGCCACTAACAATTTAAGTAAGATAAACCTCTTGCTGTCTTGTACTGTTCTTGTTTTGCTTGTTGGTTCTAGTGATTTCCTGAGTTTAGTCTCATACATATGTTAGAGAAAATGATTCACAATTCAGGTCCCATGTCCCAACTTTCATAGTCAGTCATCTCAAGCCCGATCTTCATGGGTAGCCCGATCTTAGGGCTCGATCGGTTGTTCATTTTTACTTTATCACATTCATTTGTGTTAGTAATCAAAGTGGAAAAGCAAGCAATTAAACACATTACTAAAACCAAGAAAATCGAATAAAATTACTGGATAATTAGCAGATGACAAATTGACAATCTTATTTTTGTGCAAATAAGAACGGATCAAGCTCCTAATCTTATATTTTATTGATAAATTAGAAATACGATACAACCAAAAAGCATGAAAGCGAACAATGAGTATTGATAAAAAAAAAGAAAGAATAAATGTTACATTTCTGATAATATTTGACCAACCAACTCAAAAGTAAAATAAAAATTATCTCCAAATATCCGTTTTAATCTCTTTACATAATATGAAAATTAGAGCTCCATTTCATAGAAAATTACAGAATTTAGAAAACTGGGATTGGAATAAAAACATAAGAGATGCGGTCTACTCAAGTCTTCGTCTGACAGGAAAACAAGAGCACACATGTCCGCAAGAAATTCTAGTATGTTGAGTACTAAAGTATTGTGATCTTGTCCGGTTTTTTTATTAATATCCAAAATTAAATAAAAATTAATGGAAATGCCCACAACTAATTTGTCGAAATTATAAAAATACCCAGACCTCCGAGACTCTCGGCAATCCACGATAATATATTTATTTACCCAGAAGTGATTTTTCAACCGGGATCAATAACTTAGATTAAAAACATTTTTATATTTTGCTAGTAACAAACAAAGAAATATTTTGGTTAATTTGTCGCAGTCTTTCTAGTAAATTCAATTCTATAGTATTTCATCTATATATTTTAAAAGAATACAAAAATATTTCTAATATTTGCATTTTGAATTCTTCGGTATTGCGATCTAGACTGGATTTATCATTGTGGACCATGCTATCCTGGAAATTTGCAAGTCATTTGCCAGTCAACACCAAAATACAGTTCTTAATCATGCTATATTTTTTAAGATTTGTTTGGTTTGAATTCTTCTAGTTGAAAGAAAATATTTTAAAGTTAGTTGGCAAGGTGTCACTAACAATATTTGTATTAATAAAAGAAAAGTATTTCCAGAGCACTATGAATTAAAAAAGTTTGTTGGCTTCTAACGTAATGGTGTGTGTGTGAGAGCTAATTCGCATTCATTTTTATTCATTACCCAATAAATTTTTACTGTTGTTATTTGTTGGCGAAATATGCATTAGGTTTTTTCTTCCAGGTGCCAGCACCATGCACATTAGTGGAAGGTTAGAACATGGCATTATTTATTTTCTGTTTTTGATGTCGCATAAGAGAGAAAAAAGTGACTCTTGTTACCGCATATGTCAATTGCTTTCAAAGTTAGTAATGGAATTTAAACAAGGAATCGGGCACAGTCCGATGGGTATTGATTCAAATTCGGTCAGATGCTAGGTTAGAGTCTTCTAATCTGCAACTTGACTCTTCGTACGAATCAAGTGCACACAAATTTTGATACGGATCAAACGATTCCAACCGGACATTAAACCAAATATTGTCTGATGCTCATTAGATTGCCCCCCACTCTTTTAAACAAAGCCGAGATGGATCACTATTGTATAGTAGGTGAGCACTAGAGCGACTCATGAGGGAAAATATTATGGTCAACTTCTTTCAAACCATACAAATATGATCGGAGAGGCCGGAAACACATTCTAGAATTGTTTTTCAAGTTGAAAAATTAGGTATAGTATTGCCAAAATGTCTGGAACTATGAGATATCAGTTTTACATGGCATTAATACTGACCGAACAGAAATAATTAAGATCCTGATTTTCAAAATAAGCTTGCACTCATATTGGTAAGATAAATGAAATTTCAGAATGAAGTAAAAAAAAAGAGGGAATTAAGTAGCAAAATGGATGCCACTAACAATTTAAGTAAGATAAACCTCTTTACTGTCTTGTACTGATGTTGTTTTGCTTGTTGGTTCTAGTGATTTCCTGAGTTTAGTCTCATACTTATGTTAGAGAAAATGATTCACAATTCAGGTCCCATGTCCCAGCTTTCATAGTCAGTCATCTCAAGCCCGATCTTCACTAACAATTTTTTTATGAATATCCAACATTAAATAAAAATTAATGCAAATGTCCACAACTAATTTGTCGAAATTATAAAAATACCCAGACCTCGTAGACTCTCAGCGGTGCACGATCATTTCTTTATTTACCCAGAAGTTATTTTTGAACCGGGATCAATAACTTAGATTCAAAATATTTTTATTTTTTGCAAGTAACACACGAAGAAATATTTTAATTTTTCTTATAGCTGCAAAAAATACCCATTGAAAAATGTTAATTTGGGTTATTTGTCGCAGTCTTTCTAGTAAATTCAATTCTATAGTGTTTCATCTATATATTTTAAAAGAAATATAAAAATATTTCTAATATTTTAATGGAAAAATAAAAAAATCATAAAATTTTCTAATTAAAAATAAAAAAACACAAATCCGACAATTTCGGCCATAGAAACACTATTTCAAATGTCATCAAAGAAAAAAAATATTATGTGCTAACCGCCGAGAATCTCAACGGTCTGGGCATTTTTATAATTTCCACAATAATTGATGTTGACTGAATAATTTCCCGGATATCAGGTTCCACAATAATAAAACATCATAACCCACAAAAGTTTCCCGGATATCAGGTTCCACAATAATTTTTATTCATAATCCTATAAATTTAGATGTTTAATAATGATTGTGCTGATGGCAAGAAACAAGCAAGAAATTTTTGCTTCAGGTATATGCACGCTAGCTAGTAGAAGGTTAATTAGAGCATGTGATCATCTCTTTTCTATTCTTGATGTTGCATAGGAGAAAAATGACTCCTCTAGTTCCCGCACTACCACAAGTGCTTTTAAAGTTAGCAATGAAATTAAACAAAGCCCATATGGATCACTATTGTAGTAGGTGCAGCACTACCACAACAACTTCCGTGATATATATTTAATGCAACGACTCAAGAGGAAACATTTTGAGGTCAACTTCTTTCAAACCATACATCTCCCTTTCATTATAAGAAGAGCACTCTGTGAGAGAGTAACCCATGACACTCATAACATAAATCATGGAAAGCCTGCTCACTATTCACCTCCTCTTAAGTCTCTTAACCTTATCCTCCTTTTCTCTCGCTGCCATAGTAACCACTAGTAAAACTGATCTATCAGCACTTCTCTCCTTCAAGTCCCAAATACATGATGACCCATTCGGAGTCCTCTCCTCATGGAACGAGTCACTGCACCACTGTCAATGGCAAGGGATCATGTGTGGCCGGCACCATCCTGATAGAGTGACTGCTCTCGTTCTCGACTCCAAACAATTGTCAGGTTATATATCTCCATCCCTAGCAAACCTCACGTTCCTCCAAAGGATGAGTCTCTCTGATAACCAGTTGAGAGGAAGCATCCCGGTAGAGATCGGATACTTGGGTTGGCTACGTTTTGTCAACTTGAGTGTTAATACTCTTGATGGTAGCATTCCATCTACTCTAAGTAACTGTTCAAATCTGGAAGTTATTTCTTTGAGAAATAATAATCTCCATGGAACTATCCCATCTAATTTAGCGCAATGCAATGAATTGAAAATAATCAGTCTGGGAAATAACTTCCTCACAGGAGGCATACCATTGGAATTCGGCCTCATCCCACAGCTACAATCGTTACAACTATCTGTCAATAATCTCACAGGATCAATTCCTTCCACCTTGGGCAACGTTAGTAGCCTAGTAGATCTTTATCTTCACCAAAATCTTTTTGATGGCGATATTCCAGATAGTTTAGGCAAACTTACTAACCTATCTCATCTTTACCTTTACAACAATAAGTTCACTGGTTCCATCCCACCTACCTTAGGTAACCTTACCAAACTATCACATCTCTATCTTCGCAAAAATAACATTAGTGGTCACATCCCGCCTGGCTTGGGCAACCTTACTAATTTATTGCGACTTTATCTTGAAGATAATAAATTCTATGGTTCCATCCCACATACCTTGGGTAATCTTGAAAGGTTAATAGATGTTAACCTTTCCGAAAATATGTTAAGTGGATTCATCCCTGATGAACTGGGGAAGCTTCAAACCCTCGAGTATTTTAACATTTATCATAACAACATTTCGGGTGAAATACCACACTCCATTTACAACCTATCAGTATTGGATATTTTGTCACTTGGTCAAAACCAGCTTGATGGAACTCTCCCTTTCGATATTTGCAATGCTTTACCAAACTTGAAATATCTACTTCTATATGACAATAAATTCAAAGGACAGATCCCACCATCCATATCCAATTGTTCTGCTCTTACTCATGTTGAATTAGATAATAATTCCTTCAGTGGCGTGATACCATCTGGCTTTGGAGCCTTACAAGATCTTCGGGTAGTTCATTTTGGGGATAATCAACTAGAAGCCAAGAGACCACATGATTGGAGTTTCATGGATGCTTTGACCAATTGTACTTTGTTAGAACAATTAGATCTTTCAAATAACCAACTACAAGGAGTTTTACCTAGTTCTACAACAAATCTTTCTACTAGTCTTCTTGAACTCTCACTGTCTAGTAACCCAATTTCAGGAAGCATACCAGCAGAGCTCGGCAAATTCAATAACTTAAACTTGCTTGAGCTAGGCGGAATGTTTCTCAGTGGCAGCATTCCGGTAGAAATAGGTAATCTTTTCAAACTGGGGAGGTTAAATCTGAGTAGTAACATGATTTCTGGTCAAATCCCCGCAACTCTTGCTAACCTCACCCAAATGACCAAGCTATATATGGATAATAATGCATTGGAAGGGAGTATACCACCAGAGTTAAGTAACCTGAAATTCTTAGAACTCCTGAATATTTCAAATAATAAGTTGGTAGGTGAAATTCCCAAAGAAATCATGGGTCTTCCTTCTCTTTC
Source organism: Carex parvula (assembly GCA_025461045.1). NCBI lineage: Eukaryota > Viridiplantae > Streptophyta > Magnoliopsida > Poales > Cyperaceae > Carex > Carex parvula. The sequence goes on along the minus strand of JAJGRW010000623.1, from coordinate 24,508 downwards.
TGTTAGTTTGGACTTGTCACACAATTATCTAACTGGCATCTTGTCACCAGTAATTGGTAACTTGAAAAACCTACAATCAATTCGTCTCTCGAATAACAAGTTGGGTGGAGAGATTCCTATCACAATTGATGGATGCCAAGTACTTCAAGCCCTTTATCTTGATAGCAATCTGTTCCAAGGAACAATTCCAACTAGATTGAGCAATCTAAAAGGGCTGCAAATCCTTGATGTTTCTAACAACTTGCTCTTTGGTCAAGTCCCTGAATTCCTGGGTACAATGAACTTGCAATATTTGAATATTTCTTTCAATAATTTCGAGGGGGAATTACCAAAAGAAGGCATTTTCAAGAATGCCAGTGCTCTAGATGTAAGAGGAAATCCAAAGCTTTGTGGAGTACCTCAAATGAATTTGTCATATTGCATCTCACAGCCTTCCACACAGAGACATCACTCTCAACGAAACATAGTGCTCATAAGTTCAATTGTTGGTTCTTTTATTTGCATAATTGCAATCATTTTCTTGTTAGTGATTTATTATTGTTGAATGGACAAGCTGGCACGCACCGGTAGAAGGCTGGCACAGATTGGGAAGGTATATGGTGCAAACCGAGTACCAACATAGAAGGAAAGAAGGAAGAATGGAAGGCAATCAATATCAATCAGAATTGATTCAAATCTGAATATTAGGAGCTGTATTAGGCCAGATAAAGAATTGTAATGAATTGTAATATTTGCTTTCTAAATATAGATGTACAGAAAATAATAAGTAGAGAGAAAGATGTATGAATGTAATAAGAGAAAAAAAACTCTGTAAAACTTTTTCTATTAAATAAAATCTGGGCGGGAGGGAGTTCTTGGGAGTGTTGTGTTCGATTGATAGTTCGTAACAATTATACTGGAAACAACCCTCGAAACAAACCACAATCTGATAAAGCTTTGAAATATGGGTTAGAGCCTGTTTCATACACTGACCTTCTTAGAGCTACTCAAAATTTCTCCCCGAATAATCTAATTGGAAGAGGTTCATTTGGAGAAGTTTACAAAGCCGTTATGAGCTTCGAGAATGTGACAACCGTTGCGGTGAAGGTGCTAAACCTAGAGAAAGACAGTGCTTCTAGAAGTTTCTTCTCTGAATGTGAGGCATTAAAGACACCGGAACCTTATAAAAGTGCTGAGTTTGTGCTCTAGCATAGACTACCAAGGTAATGATTTCAAGGCTTTGGTTTTTGAGTTCATGCCAAACGGTAGCTTGGCCACATGGTTGCATCCAAATGCATGTATAGATGGGCCATTCAGAAGCCTCAGCTTCACCCAGAGGTTGAACATTGCATTTGATGTGGCGGCAGCCGTAGATTATCTCCATTACCATTTACCTGCACCAATCGTGCATTGTGATCTCAAACCTAGTAATGTACTTTTGGATGATGATATGACTGCACATGTGAGTGATTTTGGATTAGCAAGGTTCTTGGTTCGACCTGATACCATGCCTTCTCAATCAATGTCGAACACCGGTGGAATCAAAGGTTCTATTGGCTACATTCCTCCAGGTATATATAGCGGAGATTCTTATATAATAAGTACTTTTTTTAGTATGTCCCTGCAACGAAAATTATTCATAGACTTTGTTAAGGTTCAAGAAAAAGTTTGGCCTAGTTTGTTCCACTGGCGAGGCTGAAGGAAAAAATATATGTTGCCACATTTATACAGACATGATTGAGACTTAATTTTGTTATCTATGTATACTTCTTTAATTTACCGTGTTGGGCTATCCAATTTGAAGAAAATACACAAATATATGCACGATCATGTGAGCCCAAGTTTGAAAAACTAGGTGAATTATACAGATGTTAATAGGTAGAGTCACAGTTTAGTATGCTTCTGTACTAAATTTAGGGCTGTAACTATTAACTTTTCATTGTCTAGAGTATGGGATGGGTGGTCGGCCATCGGTAGAAGGAGATGTCTACAGTTACGGTGTTCTTCTGCTTGAGTTGTTCACTGGAGTAAGTCCAACCGATGAGAGAATCAGAGATGGTTTGAGCCTTCAGAAGCAAGTTGAGATGGCTTTCCCCGACCAAGTCATGGATATAGTCGACCCCAAATTATTCTCTGAAACTGATGGAGAACACAATCTGTATGCACCTGAAAATGTCTGTAGTTGTTTGGTTTCAGTGATTCAATGCGGGCTTATGTGCTCCAAAGAGTCTCCAAAAGAACGCATTTCTATCAAAGATGTTACCAAGGAGTTGAACTCAGCACGAACAAAGGTGCTTAGGCCATAGAGAGAAAAAAAAGGATCAAAATAGAAGAAGGGCTCTACTAAATATGTACTATCAGTAAAATTTGGATAGCAGTTGTGGTAATTTATGGTGTTGTAGTGTATATGTTGTAATAACGAATGTTATTTCTTTCTATTAACAAATTATTGGTGGGGGGGGGGGGGGGGTCTAAGTATTTCAATTGGAGGACGTTTAATATGCACTCAATTAAAGAAGATTATTGTAATGTGTGAATTGCATTTATGCTGCATATTTATATAATGGAGTATTCTCTTAGGCCATAGTAACACCTAATGTTAATGATCTCATCTAGAGTTTCCACACAAATTATGTTAATGTTAATTAAATATATGCAGAATAATGACAACACATTTAAAAAAAAGTAGGAATTAAACAGGCTAATGCAAGCCTAACAAAAAAAGAAAACATCGATATTTCTTATTAAACCACTGTGTAGTACAAAAAGATCAGAGAACAAGAACCTGAAAATTAATAAGCCTCCATATCTAGGACTAATTTCTAGACAGCAACTTAAACCGATGAAAAAGAAAAACATAAGAGGAATAACAAAAAAGAATCAAAATTTACATGTAAACAAATCTGGGACTTGATCTAAAGGCCTTCATTGCAGTTGCCAGCATCACTGCCTCATCAAAATGGACATCTCCAGTAAAACGGTACCCATGCTCGCTATCAGAATCCTTGTAACATTAGTAAAGAAATGAGTAAAAATTGCAGCAAAACATTATATTGGCTCCATAATTCAAACCATTAACAAAAACTTACTAGAAATATCATAATTCAACTTTTGCAAATTAAATTGAAAATATATTTTGTAATTTTTGACATCTCTGATGTCCGTATTAATGGAATCTAGAGCCTCCATCAACCTGTAAATTTAAATCTTCTGAAGTAACTTAAAATTTGAGTTTCAATTCAGATCGTTTGTTTTAATTTGAATTGAATTAGATTCTAATTGGATGATCTGAATTCCAAGCACAAAAATTATTCAAAAACCGTGGCGGATCTGTGTGGGGATGCACCCATTCTCTTCGAGTCTGGATCCTTTGCATTACCTCACCGTTTGTGTTTTAATACAAACCGTCTTATCATAATTCGGATCAATTCGGTCCAAACTTTTAGTGCACAAGGATCATTTAAGATTCTTGCTAATATGTAATGAACGGATCAGATTCAAACCCAAAAAAATAATGTATTTTAGGTGATATGAATTCGTTTCTCTTCTATGACAGTAGGCAGGTGGACTGACTGAGAATCAAAGCCCAATAAAGATTCTCAAATCTTAAAACACAATGTTAACGAAGAAACCTAAAAACTAAAATACAAGCTGGTTGCTGTCACGTGATTGTCACGTGGAGATTGTAATAACAGTCAAAAGGATGTCTTATTGTAGTCAAACAAGGCACCACGGTTCAACAACAAAAATACTCTTTGTTGTTAAATTGATTGATAAAACTACATGTACATAATAACAGTCAAAATTCTAATACAGCTGATTCAAGACTCTTCAATTTTTTTTAGATATTATTTAGATGTTATTTTTTACTCTATTGTTAATTAGTAATTTATTTTTAATTATCCGAATTTTATTCACATCCGTGATCAGAGTCAAAATGATGATGAATTACGTAGGGTTTTGGCTTAGGTTTTGCATATTTTCTTACACTTATATTTAATTATTTAGAGAAAAAGACTATTGTCACCCTTCTTTATGTTTTATTGCAGAAAATAAGTTTTGGGACTATTTTACACCAAATAGAGCAAGAATCGGGTCAATCGGATCAGCGACGCTCATCGACTAAGTCTCGGTTACGGTCCGTATTGCCTAATACGGACCTAGCCGAATACGGACCTAGAGATAGCGCGATACGCATTAAACCCTTTAGCGACAAGGTCTCAATACGGACTGTATCACCTGATACGGACCGTAACCAAGGCACCTCTTGGGGAATAACTGCCGACAACTGTATTCAGATCAATTCCTTGGCCTCCACTCAACTCCATACGTCCCTTCACTCCTATATAAACACCCTAGACAGAATAGTTTAGTATCTTTGTAATTTGGGTTAGATTTGATTAAAGTGAGAAGAGGAGTGATTGTAACCATGCCGTTCCACGGCTAAGTTTCTTTCTTAGGGGCTAGGCAGTAAACCTTGTTACTCTTGATGCTTTGATATATATATTTTCTGTTGATTATGATTTCTTGTTGTTTAATCGAAATGCTTTTGTGATTTATTATCTCTTCATCTAACTTCGATGATCTAGTTTAATCCGTTAGGGTAGTGACAGTACTTTAATGGTAAGAGAAACTATGTTGCACGAATTAGCCTCGTTGAGATTTATTAGGTTTATGTGAAGAAAACCTTAGCGGGGAAACCATAAACCAGAACAACAAAATGCGAACCAAGTTCTATCATTTGCGTAAGATAAATCGCAGTGATCTGTGTAGTAACTTGTGCATTTAATCACAAAAGCATTTCGATTAAACAACAGGAAATCATAATCAACAGAAAATATATACATCAAAGCATCAAAAGTAACAAGGTTTACTGCCTAGCCCCTAAGAAAGGAACTTAGCCGCGGAACGGCATGGTTACAATCACTCCTCTCTTCTCACTTTAATCAAATCTAACCCAAATTACAAAGATACTAAACTATTCTTTCTAGGGTGCTTAAATAGGAGTGCAGGGACGTATGGAGTTGAGTGGAGGCCAAGGAATTGATCTGGATACAGCTGTCGGCAGTTATTCCCCAAGAGGCGCCTTGGTTACGGTCTGTATATCAGGTGATACAGTTCGTATTGAGACCTTGTCGGTGAAGGGTTTAATGCGTATCGCGCTATCTCCTGGTCCGTATTCGGCTAGGTCTGTATTAGGCAATACGGACCGTAACAGAGACTTAGTCGATGAGTGTCGCTGATCCGATTGACCCGGTTCTTGCTCCATTTGGTGTAAAATAGTCACAAAACCTGTTTTCTGTAATAAAACATAAAGAAGGGTGACAGTAGCATTTTTCTCTAAATAATTAAACATAAGTGTGAGAAAATATGCAAAACCTTAGCCAAAACCCTATGTAATTCATCATCATTTTGACTCTGATCACACCCAACTTAAATTGTTGCTTGTCCTCAAGCAATGACATCCTAGCTAGTCAAAGGTCCGGTCTAGATGAAACCATACAATCTCAATGACTTGCTTAAAATTAAATTAGAACTCGGGCTTGGTACAGTTGATATGACATTAAAAATCTAGAATTTCAAAAATATTCTTGACCTCTCCCTTGAACAATTTATTCATCCCATGATTGACCTCATTGTGCATTCCTTGAACAATTAAATTAAAAAATATCCTTAAATCTGAGAGTATTAATTTCCCCTTTGATTATAAATGAATCCCTTCCAATCAATAGGAATTCTAATGATATAAATTTTGATTTTCCTTTCCAATTGATTGGAGCAAAGTATGACAACTAAGTGTGTTGGTACTTGTGACTTTTTTCGAAGAATTAAATATGCACAAAATTTAAAATTTGGGAGGTTTTATCGAGCCTATTGGTAACCAGTCTTGTGTAGGCACCCGTACTCTTTTTTTATCCTCCATCTTTTATTATATTTTTTTTTTCTGAATTTTTCTATTTTTTTTTGGATTTTTCTATTTTCTGATTATTTTTGTTTTTTTGTATTTTTCTGAAAATTTAAATATTTTTGTGTCACAAGCACCATGATTACACACAATTCCAATTATTCATTCATACATGGAATTATTGCATAGTTTCGCTAGGGGTCTATCTATAATAAATGGGTATTCTAGAACACTATCAAACTTAAAAGACTTTGCAGAAATAAATTACTCAACAATAACAATTTCTAGGGTTTGCGGTTTTTGGTCAACATTCATGGTTAGCAATTAATTGTTCACTTTGAGATCACTAGTTATTTTAAAAATCTGAATTTTTTGAATCATGGTCAATTGTCTAAACCCTAGCCTAACTCAATTCAAAACAATTCCTTATTTGATTAACCTACATGCAAACTTACTCCTAAATTATATGCTCCTATTAATGCAAATGCCTATATACACGCTAGATAAAAACCTCAATCGTTCATCCCATTTCTCTTGGTTAAGCCTTGAGAAATAGTCCCGATTAAGTAAAACTGCTAGCGAAAAATAAAAAATAAGGGTCCTACATGCCATGATCCTAGATACAATGCAATCCTAAACTAAGTTTCTTACCCCTACCCCCATGTTAAAATTTTGCATTATCCTCAATGCAAGAAAATAAACTATAGAGATAGAGATAAGAAAGATCTCACAGATTACTCGTGGTGAAGGGGTGGTGGTGGGGTGAATGGAATAGGTGGTGTGAATGGTTCCCTTTGAAAGGCAATATTCATAGAAATTCTCGTGTGTCTTATTCACTTTGTCCATATATTCCTCCAAGTAGCGGGTGCACTTCTTCAAATTTTCGAGGGTGTTGTTGGCGTAACGTGCGGTTGGGCCGAGCTCTCGAGGTTGCGACATGGTGGTTTCTTGATCCCAGCCGGTAGGTACGGGCTTGGTGTTTGCTTCATTGGTTGTGTCGCGTGGAGGGATGAGGTGGCGTACGAAAGCCATTTCATGATGGTGGTGTGATGAGTGTTATGATACGCTGTGTGTCTCCTCCATGGGTTCTTCGGTTGGCTCTTCCTCGATTGGTTCCTCCTCGATTGGTTCTTCCTCTTCGTTTCGTGTGTCATCTCTATGTTCAGATTCATAGCCAAACTGGAATGAGCCCTTGTCCGTCCCGATGTGAAGGGTCATTCTCTCGCCTATTTTTAATGTGTACTTGACATCGCCCGTATGTGTATTGAATACGGCTTGCACATGATCATTGTTGACGAGATAATTCATGTTAAGGCGGTTGGATCCGAACACTTTGTTTTCACCAATGAGTTTGATATTGTGATGATGTGCGAGAAGGGTTGCATAACAACCAACCGAGACTACATGGTTGTTCTTTTTATCGTCGGCCACCGATTTGAGGTGGTGTAAGATGTGATACCCAAGGTGTGGTTGGTGCTTGTGGCTTCTCATGCAGCGCATGATGTAGATGTCACTTTCTTTAACTTCCGTGTTGTCTTCTCCTGTGGGAAAAATAGAATTGGCTAGAATGATATGGATATACCTTAATTCGATACTCGAGATGAGGCGTGAGTCTTTGCGATAAACCTTACGTTCATCCATAGCAATTGTCTCCTAATATTTCATGTGTTTGTCCCTTGTGCCCAGTTCAGTTTTGCCTTTAGTGGGGATTGATAGCGCCTTGCAAAATTCCTCCATTGTTACTGCAAAGGGGCGGTTGAAGAGTCGATACTTGATTATGTCGCCATCACTTTGCAAGGTTGATAGGAATATAATGGTTGGCCTTTCGTAGACCCTTGTGGCTCGCAATCGGTCCGCTAGATCCCATAAATTGATATTATTAAGGGATACTCTCACGTAGTCGTAGCAGCCGAGGACCTTCATGGTGTTGATGCACATTGCTTTATTATTTGCAATGGTGCGATCAAGCATGGTTTGAGCGCAGTCAAATTCTTGTTGATTGCGGAACTGGATTCCCATGGCTGACAGGAGAGTTTCTTCATCATTGGATTGAGAGTTAAAGGTTGGAGGGTTGTTGCCTGCCATCTTTTTTTAGGTTTTCGTGCTCTGTTATGGTCCGTATTAACTTGATACGGGGCTAATACGGGCTTGACTTGGAGGGATTTTATGAACAGGGGGCGAATTTTTTCTGAAAATATTATGAAATGGTGCTTGAAAAGGAAAGATGATGGAGCGTTTATAAGGTGGTGAAAGGATGTGATGAAAGTGCAGGAAGTGGTGATCATGGGAGGTTAAATCTGGTTATAATTCGACTTTCCTTTCTTGGAGCGCAAAAAATAGAGAATCGGTTATTTCTGCTTAGTGAATATGGTCCGTATCAGTTGATACGGTTAGTAACCACTGTGCGGTATACTTCAATTCTCGTGTTTTCTACGCCAAGTCCGGGACAGGTCCGTATTGAAGTATTACCCTGTATTGGACTGATACATGCCGTAACAGAGAGTAAAGCTTCATGACGGGCTTCGAATTTTTCGATCAAATTCTTCCAGCATCTCTTCCTACAGGTAGGATTAGTAACCATGTGATTAGTGTAGTAGTTTAGGGTTAAATGAATTATTTTTTTTATTTTTGTGTTTTTATATGAAAAAGAAGGTAAAAAGTGGCCTTGGATTGCCTCCTAAGAGCGCTTGTTTAAAGCCATTAGCTTGACTTTTTGTTCTCATCATTCATTTGGCTGATTCCCGAAGGAATAGGTCTCTTTATGCTCATCATTTATTCCCGCGATGTAGTGCTTCAACCTCTGGTCATTCACCTTAAAATATCTGATTTCTTGACTCCAGATTTGGACTGCCCCATAAGAGTACACGTGAGTGACTTTATATGGTCCTGTCCATCTGGACCTCAATTTCCTGAGGAAGAGTTTGAGTCGCGAATTGAAGAGAAGCACCATGTCGCCTTCCTTGAACTCTTTTTTCTTGATCTTTTTGTCATGGTAGAATTTCGTCCATTCTTTATACATCTTTGCATTGTCATATGCATGGAGCCTTAGTTCATCTGGTGCATTCAAATCTAGCAGCCTCTTCTTGCCCGCGTCACGAAGGTCATAATTCAACATTTTGATTGCCCAGTATGCCTTGTGTTCTAGTTCTACTGGTAGATGACATGCCTTTCCGTAGATTAGCTTGTAGGGTGTCATTCCGATTGGAGTTTTGAACGAGGTTCTATAGGCCCAAAGTGCTTCGTCTAGTTTGAGTGCCCAATTTTTCCTGGACCAAGACACCGTCTTTTGCAAGAAGTTCTTGATTTCTCTGTTAGAAATTTCTACCTGCCCACTGGTTTGTGGATGGTAAGGAGTTGCCACCTTGTGTGTCACGCCATATTTTTTCAGAAGATTGTTGAATTGGTTATTGATGAAATGCGATCCTCCATCACTTATCACTACTCGAGGGATGCCAAACCTTGAAAATATGATCTTCTGGAATAGTCGGTTGACTACATTTGCATCAGCTGAGGGCGCTGGAATTGCTTCCACCCATTTTGAAACATAGTCGACCGCTATGAGGATATACTTGTTGTTACCTGAGCTTGGGAATGGCCCCATGAAATCAATCCCCCAAAATCAAAAATCTCTACTTCCAGGATTGCATTTTGTGGCATCTCATCGCGCTTAGATATGTTTCTCATCCATTGACATACGTCACCTCGGGAGACATATTCCTTCACGTCTCTGAAGATGTCAGGCCAATAAAAACCTGCTTGAAGGATCTTTAATGTTGTTTTTTGGAATTATGCATGGCTACCGTATGGCGAGGAGTGGTAGTCATGGAGGATGGCTTTCGATTCTTCGTGTGTGACACATCTTCTGTGTATTCCGTCTACAACAAAGGCGGAAGAGGTAAGGGTTATACGGGTTGTAGGATTTTGGACGCAGGAAGTTCTTCTCCTTTCTCTGTGACAATAGTGCAACTTGCGCATGTTTCATTGCAAACCTTATTGGGTTTAGTGGTGATCTTCTGCTCGGGTTGCACTTCGTCATCTTCCCTTCCAAGAAGGCTATCTAGTTCCTCCATACCCATGAATTCTCCCAATTCATCAAATGGATATTCTTCCTCTTCAAATTCACCAGTGATGTCCAAATTGAAGACACGATCAATGTCAGAAGGGTATTTTAAAGCTATGTTTATGTCGTAAGTAACCTTGTCCTTTCCGACATTCAGTGAATTTTCTCATTCTTAACATCAATCATTGCTCCGCATGTGCAAGGAATGGCCTTCCAAGGATGATTGGAATGTGTTCATCTTCTTCCATGTCAACTAGAACAAAATCTCCAGGTATCCAAAAGTCTCCAACTTTGATCGGTACATCTAGCAACACTCCTTCAGGATATCGAATTGATGGATCAGCCAGTTTCAAAGCAATTCGCATCGGTGAGAGTTCTCCACATTCCAATTTATCAAACACCGCCTTTGGCATTAAACTCACACTTGCTCCCAGATCACATAATGCTCTCTTAAAATTTGTTGTGCCGACTGTGCACGGTATCGAGAAGCTTCCCGGATCCTACAACTCTGTCGGCGATTTGTTTTGCACTACCGCACTAGATTCCATATTGAGCGGAACTGTTGAGAATTCTTGAAGTCTACTGCAATTTGAAAGAATCTCCTTCAGAAATTTAGCATACGAGGTATGCTTGCAATTGCCTCAGTGAAGGGGATTGTGACTTGTAGTTGCTTAAGTGTCTCCATGAATCTCGCGAATTGCGGCTCCATCTTATTCTTGGCTGGCCTTTGAGGGAATGACAGAGGTGGCTTGTAGGGTGGTGGTGCAATATATTCAGGTTCGGTTTGTCATTCGTCTCCACCTACGGTGTCATTCTGCTCCTCAACAGGGTCTGCTTGCGTTTTGAATAAGGGCGGCTCCGGTTGTTGCGGCTCGTATTCTTCAAAATGTGATGGCTCTGCATATATCTCATCAGAAGTTGGATTGGGCATAGGAGGTCCTTCGTAAGCTGTACTGCTCCTTAACATTATGCTTTTGCAAGTCTCTCTCGGGTTTTCTTCCGGTTGGCCCGGAAATTTTCCTTTTCCACGTGTGATACTCGAGAGTTCTTTTGCCATCTTAGAGACATGGGCTTCTAAGTCTTTGTTGCGGTTTGTTAAGGATTCGATCTTTTGCACGATTTCGGCGTTAGCCTTGTCTTACTTCTCTAGGAATCTCTCCATTAGTGATGTGATGTCAGATTGCTGTGGTTGGTTGTACTGCCTCGGTTGGTAATTCGGTTGAGGATTGTTGTATCTTGGTTGATAATTGGGTTGTGGCTGGTAGTTCTGTTGAGGTGCAGCAGGTCTTTGATTGTTTGCGTATGAGAGATTTGGATAGTTTCGGTTGTTCGGATGGTATGAATTGTAGGCGGGCTGAGGTCGAAAGCTGCTGTCGATTGCGTTTATTTGCTCTATTTCTTCCTCAGTTTCTATCATATTCGTACATTCGGTCATCTCATGCGCTCCTCCACAATAGCCACATGCTGTTGCGGCATTGACTGCTGCTACCGTTCGCTGCTTGGTCTGCTTGTTGAGTGCCAATTGCAAAGCATCAATCTTTGCACTTAACATGGATATTTCATCTACTCGGTGCATGTCAGGTGTTGGGGTTAGCTTCTTGCGCTCAGGGATCCAGTAGTGTTGGTTGATTGCAATATCTTCAATTAGGTTGTAAGCCTTTGTCAGGTTCCTTGTTCATGATTGCTCATCCTGCGGAAGCATCAATAGACAACCTATCGGTAGGGTTTTAGACCATTATAAAAAGTTTGAACAATCAGCCATCTTTCTAGACCATGATGTGGACAACACCTTAACATGTCCTTATATCTATCCCATGCTTCATACAATGATTCACCATCCCTTTGTTCAAAATTAGTAATTGCATTTCTAAATCTCGAAGTTTTAGATGGTGGAAAATATTTTGCAATAAACACATTAAACAATTGGTCCCAAGTTTGAATGGAATTGGCCGGTAGGGAAAACAACCACACTCTTGCTTTATCTTTTAATGAGAATTGAAATAGCCTTAGCCTGATTTCTTCGTCGGTAACTCCGTTGATCTTTATCGTCTCGCATATTCCAAGGAAAATTGACAAGTGAAGATGTGGATCTTCATTTGAAAATTCTCCAAATTGCTGTTGCGAAACCATATTTATGAGAGCAGGTTTGATCTCAAAATTACGGTTCGTAACAGTTGGTGGGTTTATGCTTGAGTTAGGATCATTCGTGCGTGGTATGCAATAGTCTCGTAGAAGTTTAGGTCTTGCTGCATTATGAACACCATTATCACCATGGCCTTCTTGTCCTCCATTGTTGAATGGTAGATTGTTGGGAATCGGTTCGTTCGGTGGGATATTCATGTTGATCGAATATGAGTCTTCTTTGCTTTCAGAATTACTCGAGGAAGGACTATGGTTGGTCCTTATCGGTGATGTGGAAGCGAATTGTCCTCTCCTACTTGCAATCCTCAGGAATCTCCATAAGAATGATTCGGCCAGCGTGCAGTGTCCTAAAAAAAAAAATCTGAAAATTAAACTAAAAACTGAAAAATAAAAAGAAAATAAAAAGAAAAAGAAAATTGAAAATAAAAGTTAAAAGAAGAAAATTAAAATGCAGAAAATTAAAAGTCTAGGCGTCTCTAATTAATTGGATTCAATGGTCAAAGCAATGGCGTCTCACGAGGCCTTGCACAATAAAGCGTTATTTCCCGGCAACGGCGCCAAAAACCTTGATCACTCAAAAGAGAGCGATGTTTCTTTTAATATTTATAAACTCGAATATACTACTCGTTAGGATTGTGTGCTTGCAGTCCGAACCAGTAGCATTTCCAAGTTTATAAATATTAAAAGAAACATCGCTCTCTTTTGAGTGATCAATCCGTATTTGTATCCGTCTGACATTTAAAAAGAAACAAATATTGGAATTTACAGAAGTTTTTATTATGAGAAGGTATAATTAGAAAGCTCATAGTAATATATATTTTAATAATTACATGCTAATTCGGTAACAAATCCTGGGTGTTTCCTTATATTGAGCTGAAAACGAGTGAGTCATGAACTACCTCTAACATACATGATAGAAACACAAGTTTATTAAAATTATAATCACTATTAATGGCTCCAAAAAAATTTTGCTAAACTGAAGTTTTGTTGCTGGTAGGCCTTCTTATGAAAGCAATAATAAGTATTTTTTGGCCCAATTCATTGTTTATTGGAACAATTGCATGCATAATTAACCATACAAAAATATTTAAGTACCGTGCAAATGCACGTACTTTATGTAAAATGAGAAATATTTCATAGCCATGTGCCTCCACATGAAACAAATGGTTAATTGATCTTCGTTTATTTTTAAAACTATTATACTTGTATCTTATTTATATATAATTTAAAGTAAATATTATGGGTACTATAATATTGACTCTCATTGCAGCAAAAAAATTTTATGTGATTAACTCCCTTCACGTTTGACCTTCTAACTTGAAAATCTGATTTCGCCACTCCTTATAGCCTTTTACTTATGGAAATTTCACCATTATCCACAAATATGTAAGAGCTTATGGACAAGGGATAGCTATTGGTATTTGTTTGGAGTACACACAACACGTTGTCAAAATATGACACTAACATGTCTAAATATGATTAATATGATAAAATAACACATCTTTTGAATGAATGAGCATACTTTATTATCTTCCAATTCTAATCTTTAGTTCTCACTAAACCAAAAAGTGGAGAAAACTAAATATTACTTATTCTTTAATTACATTTTCCAATAATATCAAAAGACATAAATTAGTTATTGTAAGTTAATTTTGAACAAATTTATCAATGTAAAACAAATTTACCATTACCATCGGAGATTTACCATTACCATCTTTAGTTCACATGATGAAATTGATCACGTCATCGGAGATCGTTTGTCCAGACGCCCACAATATTTAACAGTACGTGATCATGATTGATGTTCTTGAGAACCAAATCGAAGGCCGTGTTGTAGGGTTCATAAACCCGTGATGTCAAACAACATCGAGCGCAAAGTCTACAACATTTTTTGACATGTAAATAAGTTTATTCAATGACTTATGATTAATTAGAATTATGATAGATGATAATCTAATAGCACGTGAGAAGAAAGAAGAAAGAAGGTGATCAATCAGTTCATCCATAAAATAGAAAAATGAAAAAAAAATTGAACGAAACTGATATCATATTTTTGCTAAATATTTTTTCAATTTTTTATGAATGTAAAAACACTATTTACTTCAGATTAGAAATGCAGGTTATTTAGGAGGGAAAAAATGTAAAAAATTGCAAAAAGGACCTTTACTTTATTTTATTTACAAAATCGGCTTATTATGAAAGATAAATGCTTTATACTTTTTGGCAATTTGAGATGCAAAAATCAGATAAAATATATTCAATAGAACTGATAAAGCAAGAAAGAAAAATTGAAAATTCCAAAAGAAAATAAGAAATTTCCAATTGAGCTTTCTTTATTTCATGAAGTCGAGTACATTTGGGGTTACAACACTATTTGGGGTTTATTTCTACTGATTTTAACTGCACAACCTCCCAATTAAGGAATCAATTGTGTATTAAACTAATTGGGAGAGAAGTAGTATCCCAACTACAAAAGTAATTTCAAATTACTGATTTTCATTACCCAATTTAAAATTTATTATGATAAACCATCATGTAAAATTTAACACTAAGGTACTTGTGATATTTTAATGTTAAATTTTTTTGGGCACTTTCAGTTGTGTTAGATTCGATCTGCTAATTGTTTATGTCTTGTGTTGTTATTATTTAATTACCAATAGTTAAAAATCAGATGCAAGGATATTACAAACTCAGCACAAATCTGGGTAAATATCTTAACAGAGCAGTTTTCGCTTCATGCAGCGCACAAAGCATATGCAATGCTGTTTTGATTCTATAGCCTGTGCGCTGTACAAAGTCAACACTGCAATGTTAGAAAGCGCAAATTGACACAACTTTGAAATAACACTATGCAATTTGTTAAATCATAAAAAGGATCACGGAGTTTTGTCCAAGGAAAAATAATTTAGATGTAAATTTTTAAATTCACCGTTGTAAACTAAAAAATGAGGGTAATAGGCTGAAGAACTTCTGAGAAATGTAATCATAAGGGAGCTTTTCTATTACATTAACCCTTATCTATTAAAGAATACATGTAATTTTACAGTTATGGGTACGCTACGAGCTATATATTCGCACAAGCAAGCACATGTGAAAAATAGGCTCTTAAAATATGAAAAAAACAAGGTTGAAAGTGCAAAATGTACAAAAACACTAACCAAAGATTGTGCCAAGGCTCCTGTAGGAAATATCTGGTATGGCGGTTGTGAAGTCGGCATCGGGTTATTAGATCTGTTCGGGTGTGGATTCAAAACGAGTATATTTTGACCCGATTTTAGTTCTAACTTTGAGCATTGGCCCTGAATTGGGCTAGCAGGCCTAATTGGGCTTATTTGAAAAGACTCGTCAGCTTTCGGGTCTATAGTTTCAGATTCTGGATTTGCTCTTACTGGATCTATAGTTTTCTCAGCATCACTACTATGATCAATACCATTATTGGTATTAAAATTATTCTCAATCGCAGGAATAGCAAAGTTGGTTTTTGATTCGGGATTTCGAGTTTTTGGCAGTACTATTGATTCCAAATTCGGTTGCAAAATCACCTCCTTTTTTGCTAATATGGACTCATTTTTCTCCAACTTTGCTCTTTTTCCATAAAGGTCTACAAACTGTACACAAAAAGAAGATTACCTCAATTATGAGTGTGAGGATATGGTACTTTCAAAAGCGTGCATTGATCTATACTATGGATCCATATTTTCGTTTTCAAAGTCAAAACAGATTATCTGAACCATTCAACATGACTTTCATATGAAAATGTACTTGGAGATCAAATTTTACATTTTTTTAGAATTTTTTTACCATTTTTTAAAATAAGTAGAAATCACCTAATTTTAAAATTACGGACCATACAAAAGTAGTCATTTTCAACCTATCTAAAAAAATAGTAATAAAATTCTAAAAAAAGTAAAATCTGTTCAACTACATTTTCATATGGAGATCATGTTGAGCAGTTCAAATCGACTATTTGAACTTTGAAAACATATATATGAATCCATAGTACGAGCCAATCCGCACTTTGCAGAGTACCATAGCCCCACTCCTCAATTATTGTTTAAACAAAAGAATAATCAGCTAATTGGATATTTAAAAAAAAAAAAGGGCACTCACATCAGAAAACAACAGAAAGGTGTAGATTCATCAGTTCGAGGTTCTATCACATTAGATATTATCGAATCTAAAATCGGTATCTGACTGGTCCCACCATGAATCATCTCAAATTGAATCAACCCCTACAAGTTTCAAATTACTCAGAAAAATTTACAGATGCAAATGTAGTAATAATTTATTTATTGTTATACAGAACTTTGATTAGAGAATTGCATGGCATTTGTTTAATCCCCCTAAGAAAGACTTCTCTAGCTGCATCCCTGCATCCCCCTAAGAAAAACAAAATTTTGCGAGAAATATAATTCAGAACTAATTATTAAGGGGATTAATTAAAATATTATAATTTCTATCATACCTCTGATTTATTTTATGATTTGAATTTTTAAATTTTAATTATAATTATTTTCCAATGTGGAGGCAGATCGGGGCATACAGTTTGCAAAGCAGCTGAATCCTCACAATTAAATATATTTTTTGTATCATACCGCAAATGTGAATTGTGCAAAGTTAATGTAAAGACTTGAAGCAACTTCAATATTCTTTTTCTCTACAGGATATTCAATTTCATTCTCATATAACTCGAAAGCACCCTTGATATTTCCCTGATATAAATAAAAAATAATGAAAATAAGTAAAATAAAATTAAAAAATAAAATAAAACAGCAATGAAGAGAAGTTCTTGGCACAGTAACAGAAGGCATGAAAATATCTTTACTTCTTGGTCAAATAGAAAACAAAATAGAGGGATAGAGGGAATAAAGAGAGTAGATATGTAAGAATAGGACAATAGGGTAATAGTTTTCAGATTTTGGGAGGATTAAAGGGAATAAGAAGAATGTAGATCTGGAATAGAGATCCTTATTCTAGATTAGAGTCGAATAGAGAGGGTTAAGACTAGAATAGAGAAGAATTAATATAGGCTTATTTTCTGTAATAAAGTTTTTTTTATTTATAGGGTTTAGGGTTAAAAAAAAAATTGAATTAGTTGGAATAACATCCTACCTTGCGTTTTTCCAAATTAGCCTCCTGGTAAATATCTTTAATATAATTAGAAGAAAAACAGTTGAAGTAATGAGCGAGAACTCAGCGTATCTCCCAACTCCTCTTTCATCATTGCACAGTACATACGATATACTGGCACTTTCTATCTCAAAATGATAATTCACAAAAAGCAATTTATCATTAAAAAAAAGTAAAATTTAAAAATAATTTGAGAAAAAAAGTAGTACAAATTACAGGTTGATACTTCACACTGTACCGATTTAAATATTACTAGTAAAGTTAGTATAAAAAAAATATGATGTGGGTTACATAATTACTCACCTGAAAAAAGTATAAAAAAAGTATGATGTTGGTAACACTTTAATGCTTAATCCCCAAACTAACCCTAATACCTACTCAACTTCAATTCAACAAAATACGGGATACTAACCATCATGCAAATAATATTTATATACTGCGAGATAATAAAATTACCTTCTGGAAGAATGGGGGTGAACGGCCAATGATTGGCAATTTCTTTACCACCTTGTGCATGTACAGAATTCATGTACCGAATCCAAAACTCAGGGTATGGATGCTAATATGATTTTACGTTTGAATTATTTGTTTCCAAATAAGAGATATATATCATAAATTTTAATATATATTATGAAAAAATATTGTTATTCACCATTAAAATTAGATAAATATTGCGAACTTTAAAAATATTTGAATAAATATTCGATCCGATCCGTATCCGTATCTGTATCCGGTTGATATCCGATCCGTATCCGTATCCGAAAAAAAATGAATTTGATTTTACCACTATTCGTTCGGTATTCGCTTCTTTTGCACCCCTAATTTATCTGAATTGGCAACAAACATTTAATACAAATTGAATAACAATAGAAAGCAAATAGATCAACAACGATCACATTTATTAACAAAATTTCTTGGAACTCATCAAAAGAGAATCTGACCGTCCGATCAGGGAAGTAATTGATGAGGATTTTGAATTCTGGAAAAACGAGAAGGGCAGCGCTTCTCCAAATGCAGTGCCAACTGTGAGAAACAACTTCAAATAATTCATATTCCCAATAAAAAAAATACTTTATATACCAGGCTTGAACAACATTTTTTGAATTGAAAGTGATAAATTACACTCAAGTGAAATCAAAATCAACAACATCAACAACAACCAAGCCTTTATTCTCAAAAGTGAAATCAAAATCAATCTCTAAAAACTTATTTCAGAAATGAAAACCCTGAATCACATTTTAATAAGAAAACTAAATTCAAATTTCACAAATCCTGATACGTGAAAAAGTCAAACTTCATTCGAGATTTGTTAGACCACAAAATGTAAAGTCAACTTCCAAAAAAAGCTTCATAAGAATTTTAAATAAAAAATGGCATCAGAGAGAATTCATATAAACAAGTCATCATCCTTTCTTAAAATTCAAAAAGGAGTGCAGAGTTTATCCACATTTTCCTCTTCACTTGAATTTCACTAAAAAATATCTAATATTGTTGTATAAGGATTATAGAAGAAAAAATGGGAATTGGAATCGGTCACTTGATCGTGGAATTGGAAAACTATTCAAACGGCATCAGTGAACAGCATTATCAACAAGTGCAAACATCAAAATTCTAAAGAGATGTATGTTACCGAGGGGAAAAACCGGATAATTAAAAGAAATTCAGGCCTTCAAGTTGTTCATAAATTAATGTATTTATAATACTGTTTCAACATGCCAAAGTCACTGGAGCCCAAATATATAATGTGTAAATCAACCATGTCAGAAAATATCCAGAGTGGTAGCTGCACGCGTGGTGAGCCAAAACATATATCCGGACCTTCAGATCAAAATCCGCACGAATATTGAAGGAGCTCGATGACATGAATTTAGGGGAAATTCATACACAAGTGTATACCTAAATGCATACATCACAAAGTAGAGATATGAATCATTTGCCCTCGGAAACCAACCAATTTGAAGACAGACATTTTTCTTAAATAGGCTACATATTTTTTAATAAAGGGTAAATTGGCAATGTTATAAATTTTAAAATGAGTTTTAATAGGAAAGGTAATAAATGGGTAATTTTGTGAGTTTTTGAAATTTAGAAGGATAAATATGATATTATAAAGTTTAGATAGGGAAATACGTAATTTCAAAGTTTTTGAGGGGTATACATGAAATTGCCCTTATTAAAAAAACTCGGTAATGCAATTGGTCGATGTAGCATGCAATTATAAATCTCTCTGTCTCTCTCTCCTCCGATCAGAATTCAGATCCAATGCAATACTACCTGACCATGTAGAATGAGATCTGAGTCATCCATTTTAATTTGGCACGCATCTCAAAGCGGACCCCCACATTCCAATTAGGCTCCAGCGGTATCTTAAGCAGTCAAGCAATAGCACCTTTGTTTAATTTGTAGGGGTTTCTAGATCTGCGCCAACGCATGGGGTCTGCATGGAGAGATACTACAAGTGATTTTGGGCCTTACGACCTGTCTAAGCCCAACACGCCACGGCCCCTGAAATCAATACGAAAGCATTTATTTTGGGCCCTGCAATAATCATCAGACCTAATTATTTTACTCTTTCATTTATTTTATAATTAAGTCTCTGTTTGATTATCTGAGCGGACCATTGATCAGTCCCACAATGAGTAGTTACAAATAAATAATGGTGTGAGGCTGTAAAATATCATTACCTATAACCTATAGACAATGACTGCGAAAATGAAACCAAAATATTTGTAATTGAAGACAAATTAATAAAGAAAGTTTGAATTTGGATCTCTAACTCAAAATTTAAGTTTCAATTCCGATCTATCCGATCAGAATCTGCACGAATAGTAAATAGTCCCAACTCCATGTGAATTCTACTTCAGACTGAATTGGTTCAAATTATGATTGGATGGTCCATATTCAACCTCAAAATTTTACATAAACTCTTTGTCTATTCAAATTTTACATAAACCATCGGTCCAAACCGAAGACTAATAATTTCATGATATTATGTGTAAGATCAAATTAATAAGAGATAATTTTTTAACATAGAGATAAGAGCAAAACAATTTAATGGTTCAAATTTTTAGGTTTGAGTCAGTCAAATCATTCGAGTTCAGATTGATTTAATTTTGAGTCGTTCATAGTTGGATTGGATTGTATTTAGTTCAATTTTTTTTTTAAATTAATGGGTCCACTTGTATAAGGTGTTGAGTTCTAATAAAAACCAGATCATAATTGGAAAAAGTGCAAATTTGTATCGAGTAATAATTTGGTTCACTATACGAAATAAGAAGCATACTTAGTTATAGGATTCACTGTTATTTTCTAATGATGATCTATTTTTCCATTTAGAACAGTAATAGATTGATTTATATCACTTGAAACATTATTTCTCTCTATAAATATGTAATGGAGTCTTTTATTTATTGAAACACTTTTAAAGATAAATTATGTTTTTTTTTTTCTAAAGAATGGTGAAGGGCTTTAATTGTCAACAAGTTCATAATGACTATGGGTGCTTTAAATGGTTTCCCAACAAATTACATGTGATGCTATTTGCAAATATGCTGCGAAATATTTTCTATGGTTTATAAATATTATCCAAATTACTGAAGGCTTCACAATTGGAGTCTAGATATATATATCAAATTTGAAGGCTTCATGAATAGTAAAGCTGTAAAGGGCTTATGGTCCCAGCACAAATCTACCAAAACAGGCTTTATTTAGCGTTTTATTAATTTGTAATTAGAATTCCAAATTTGTATCAACCTGTGAACAAGCGTTGGATTGAATTAGCAATTTCTTTATGGGTGGGGAAATAATAGTCATTGCCTCCTGGACATAATTTTCATGTTGACAGGTCATGGTCATGTGGCTTTTGCAATTTCTTTTCAAGTGACCACCTTGACTGTAGTGCAAATGTGACGCTGCTCATAGTAGTCATAGAAAAGCAATGATAGTCGATTGTTGGGTGTTACTTTCATCATTGGACCTTTTCTATATTTTCTTTACAATGTGTTGATATTTTTTCGCTAAATTTAAATTAAGTCTCTGTCTAGCGTTTATTAATTTGTTATTAGAATTTTAAGTTTGTATCATAGAAGGAAAAATTGGTATCGGGATTGGGATCAGCACCGAGCGATCCCGATCTGATCGGAAAAATCGGTCGGGATCGGCCGAATCGGATCGGAAAATCGGACTTTTTTTGGGTGTAGTTGAGTGAATGATATTTTTTTGCTGTGGTTGCTTGAACAAGTCTTTGTATATCTTATTTCATTATTACAGAAGTTGTAGTTTTCATCCGTGACCTTTTATTTCAATTCGTGACCTTTGCGGTTAATCCGTGACCTTATGGAGGTACAAATGAAATAGATATATAAAAATGAGTTGTAGTTTTAACCAAAAAAGATGTGTGGTGTGGTGGAGTTGTGTTTGGTGCCATTGCTGTAGGGTGCGAGTTCGAACTGCAGAGAGCACCAAATGTTTTTTTTTAGTGTGGTTAACTTTGCCTTTCGGCCGTTTCGATAGAGTCGGTCTATTTTGGTCCGAAACGGACAAATTTGTTTGAAATTTGACCGGAACGGATGAAATTTGACACGGAATGATGCCGGAACGGCCGAAATTTAACGAAATCTTCAATAAACCGCATAAAATTGGTCTGAAATCGGATCCGGTACCGTCCGATCCCGCTCCGAAACGGCCAGATTTTGACTTCTATGGTTTTGTAATCAACCTGTGAACAAGCGTTGGATTGAATTAGCAATTTCTTTATTGGGGGGACAATAATAGTCATTGCCTCCTGGACATAATTTTATTACTGTTGGACAGGTCCATGGTCATGTGCCTTTTGCAATTTCTTTTCAATTGACCACCTTGACTGTAGTGCAATGTGACGATGCTCATAGTAGTCATAGAAAAACAAATGATAGTCGATCGTCTGTGCCACATTGAAAAGCAAGAAAAATATCAGTTGATCTCTTGGTGTAAATGACTCGCTTCACAATTAATATTATTCCATGATTACCGAGGTTCAAATCCAGATCGTACAATTTTGCGTCATTTCTATGCTTAAAGATTGGATCATCTGCTGAATTCGTTTCCTGCATTTGGAACTTTCGATTGTCAAGAATAGCATGGGGTAGCACGATTTTTGAATTAGTGATTATTGTTCTCCACTATTTTACATTTGGATCACTCTAAGAATTGTTCAACTCAACCAATGACGTTACGTGTTACTAGATTCTTTTCTATATTTTCTTTACAATGTGTTGATATTTTTCGCTAAATTTAAATTACTAAAAAATAGTTAAATTCAACCAATGACATTACGTGTGGTCACAGTGTGGCTAACATAGTACAACTATTTGCTTACAATGACTATTTCTTGTGATTTTAATCACACAACATGTAAATCACGTAAAAACTTAACTTGATTATAATTGGACAAATTAATTTTGAAAAAAAGTTACATTGACATAAATACAATTCAAATTAACTACAGACAACTCAAAGTTATGTCAATTTGAAGTTAATTGATTTAAAAGTCGATCCAATCCAGACTTAAACTTAACCTCAAACCTGAAAAATTAAATCATGTAAAAAATTTATCTCTAGTAATTTAATTTTGTATGTAATATCATGAAATTATTAGTCTTCAGAGGTAGATGGAACAGTTCAGTCAAAATTTGTAAGAGACGTCGCAGTTCAATCAAAAGTAATGATGAACCGTCAATTCATCTTTATTTTTTATTTTTTCCAAAAATAGTAGATTGTCATCCTACCAATATGCACTCTTTTGTCCACAAAAAAATGAGAATATAGAGCAGAGATATATAATTTATTATTTTATAGAAAGCGTTGAACTACGGTGCTATGCATGTATAGTGTGATACTGTGTTATTTGTTTATTTTAAAATACTTTGAATTAATCTCTTCAAATATTAAAAGGCCCTGAAAATGTGAACAATAAATTAGAAACCCAACACCTAACAGGGTTTTATGAAAATTTTGATTCCTTCTTTTCCTAAAAAAAAACAATTTTTTTAATAATGCTAATATTAATTAAAATTAATAGGATTTTTCTTTATAAAGATAAAGATCCAAACAAGAGGTACATAGCGAGGGAGAAGAGCATGAGTAAAATCAATACTTAACGTTTTTACCATTTTTTATTTCACAAGAGGTACACAGCGTTTTGATAAATATTTTTTTATCATCATAATTATTTCATAAATTTATTCTCAGTATATATTTTTTTTCTAAATTCAACAATGGAAAATTTGTATATAATCAATAAAAGTGAGAAAAATAAAAGGACAAGTGATGTAAGAAATGAAGTATATATTTAATGTTACAAATTCGACTAAGTCCACTAAAGTCACTAAAAAGAAAACTTGTTTTTTACCTATTATTTTTTACTACAAGAAATGATTGCTTAAATTTTTGTTGCTATACTTCTCAAATTTGAAATATGAAACATTCCCTTGAAGATTTTACTAAAGTACTAGACATTTACTTATGAAAATAAAATAAATAATCAGTGATCGTTAATATAAAGAAAGTTCATCCTAAAATAAATATGGTATCTAGAGAGAATTGAAGTAAGGACATATTTGTCCACACAAGTAAAAAATTTGAATTTTTGTGTTAATAAAAAAATTTATGTGTCAATATCATCACCCGTTTTTAACATGTAGCGAGTGAAATTACTTTTTAAGTAATCACAAAAATTGTGTAAATCACAGATGATAGTGAAAATTTTAACTGTTATTTTTTTCAATTATGATTTAATGTTTTCAGACATTAACATTTGAAATTAAAAATATATCATATATATTATGTATGTTTAACTTGTAAATGTAATAAACTTTAGTAATATATGTTGAGCAGAACTAGGGTGTGATGCGCTCACACCGTGAGCGCACCTCCTATAGAGCGCATTTTCAAAGTTCAAATAGTCGATTCGAACCTTCCAACGTGTTCTTCCTATTAAATGTGCTTGGAAACCAAATTTTACATTTTTTGGAAATTTTTTACTATTTTTTAAAAATCATTTGTTTTTCAAATTTCAAATTATTGTTTAGTTTAATCAATGATTTTTAAAAAATAGTAAAAAATTTCCAAAAAATGTAAAATTTGGTTTCCAAGCACATTTTAATATGAAGAACACGTTGAAAGGTTCGAATCGACTATTTGAACTTTGAAAATGCGCTCTATAGGAGGTGCGCTCACGGTGTGAGCGCATCACCCCTAGTTCTGCTCATATATGTTTGTCTTAACATATAACTTCTTACAATTCTTTCTATTTT
>JAJGRW010000622.1:105952-137335 GCA_025461045.1 Carex parvula | reverse complement strand
TTCTAATTATATCGTTTCATAATTTATTTATATCCCGAAATTTGTAGTTACATTTAAATTGATAATATATTTTGTAAACGTTCAATTTAAATGATAATATAAATCTAATTAAATAAAAATTCAAATCTAAATTTAGATGCAAATTAAATTAATCTAAATTGAATAAAATAAATAAATGAAAATTACTTCACATATTAGGAGGAGATGTCATCTTTAAACCTATTCAAATAATAAATGAAAATTACTTCACATATTCAAAAAAAACAATCTAAATCTAAATTAAATCTAAATTGAATATAAATGTAAATGTAAATCTAAATTATATCTAAATTGAATATAAATCTAAATGTAAATCTAAATTATATCTAAATTGAATATAAATGTAAATGTAAATCTAAATTAAATCTAAATTGAATATAAATGTAAATGTAAATCTAAATTATATCTAAATTGAATATAAATGTAAATGTAAATCTAAATTAAATCTAAATTGAATATAAATCTAAATCTAAATCTAAATCTAAATTAAATCTAAATTGAATATAAATCTAAATCTAAATCTAAATTAAATCTAAATTGCATATAAATGTAAATGTAAATCTAAATTAAATCTAATTGAATATAAATGTAAATTAAATCTAAATTATATCTAAATTGAATATAAATGTAAATGTAAATGTAAATGTAAATCTAAATTGAATATAAATGTAAATGTAAATGTAAATGTAAATCTAAATTGAATATAAATGTAAATGTAAATGTAAATGTAAATGTAAATCTAAATTGAATATAAATGTAAATTAAATCTAAATTATATCTAAATTGAATATAAATGTAAATGTAAATGTAAATGTAAATCTAAATTGAATATAAATGTAAATGTAAATGTAAATGTAAATCTAAATTGAATATAAATGTAAATGTAAATGTAAATGTAAATCTAAATTGAATATAAATGTAAATTAAATCTAAATTATATCTAAATTGAATATAAATGTAAATGTAAATCTAAATTGAATATAAATGTAAATTAAATCTAAATTATATCTAAATTGAATATAAATGTAAATGTAAATCTAAATTATATCTAAATTGAATATAAATGTAAATGTAAATCTAAATGTAAATCTAAATTATATTAAAGAAAAGAAAAAAAAAATTGCAACAGCCCTCTGTCCTCTGCCCTCTGTCTCTGTGACAGGAAAAAAAAAATGCAACAGCCGAATTTCAAAAGAAAAAAAACTATATAAAAAAATCAATCTAAGTCTAATTCATAATAATATAATTCAAATTTTGAAATTCTAAGTCTAATTCAAAATAAATACAACTTGTTCTAACTTATTCAAAATATAAATCTAAATCTAAATTAAATTAAATCTAAATTAAAAAAATAACTCTAAGTCTAACAAATTCAAACTTATTCAAAAAAATAACTCTAACAAATTTAACTTATTCAAAAATCTATTTTAAAAAAAAATACAATTTGTTCTAACTTATTTAAAAAAAAAATCTAACATATTCAAAAATCTAACATATTTATAGATTCAAAAAATATAAATCTAACATATTAAAATCTAACTTATTTATCTAACATATTTAAAAATTAATCCGAAATTAAAAAATAAAATCTAACCTATATTAAAATAAATCTAACATATTCAAATGATCAAATAACATATTCAAAATTTAAAAAATAAAATATAACATATTAAGAAAAAATCCAACAAATTTATAGATCCAACATATTTATAGATCCAACATAATTATAAATCCAACATATTAAAAAATAACCTATTTGACAAATCTAACATACTAAAAAAATCCAACATATTTATAGATAAACCTAAACATATTTCAAAAATTAATCTAACCTATTCAAAAATAAAGCTAACATATTCAAATGACCAAATAACATATTCAAAATTTTAAAAATAAAATATAACATATTAAAAAATAAATACAACATATTTATAGATCCAACATATTTATAGATCCAACATAATTATAAATCCAACATATTAAAAAATAACCTATTTGACAAATCTAACATACTAAAAAAATCCAACATATTTATAGATAACCTAAACATATTTCAAAAATTAATCTAACCTATTCAAAAATAAAGCTAACATATTCAAATGACCAAATAACATATTCAAAATTTAAAAAATAAAATATAACATATTAAAAAAAAAATACAACATATTTATAGATCCAACATAATTATAAATCCAACATATTAAAAAATAACCTATTTGACAAATCTAACATACTAAAAAAATCCAACATATTTATAGATAAACGTAAACATATTTCAAAAATTAATCTAACCTATTCAAAAATAAAGCTAACATATTTTAAAATAAATCTAACCTATTCTAAAAATAAATAGAACTTATTTAAATCTAACTTACTTACAAATAAAATCTCACATATTTCAAAACTAAATCTCACATATTTTAAAAATAAATCTAACCAATTTTTAAACAAATATAACCAATTTTAAAATAAATATAACCTATTTAGCACAAATAAAACCTATTTAAAATAAAATTTAACTTACTTAAAAATAAAAACCGAATTAAAAATTAAATCTAACCTATTTAAGCTATTTTGAAAATAAATCTAAGCTATTTATAAATAAATCTAACCTATTTCAAAAATAAATCTAACATATTCAAAAGTAAATCTAATATATTTTGAAATAAATCAAACCAATTCTACAAAATTAACAATAAATCTAGTATATTTAAGCTACTTTAAAAATTAGTCTAACCTATTTATAATAAAACTAACAATAAATCTAACATATTTAAGCTACTTTAAAAATTAATCTAACCTATTTATAATAAAACTAACAAAAAATCTAACATGTTTAAGCTATGTAAAAATTAATCTAACCTATTTATCATAAAATTAACAATAAATCTAACTTATTTAATCTATTCAAAAAAATTAATCTAACCTTTGCGAGATGAAAACTTGCGCCTTTGCGGGATGAAATAATCTTGCTCAACCGTATCTCGCGCCTTTGCGGAATAAAATAAATTTCCAACTATATTTTTTTTTCTAATAATTAAATTAATTTCAGAAAAATAAAAAAAAATGATAGAGAGTATGAGTGAGAGAGAGTATGAGAAGAGAAATCAGAAATTTAGTGAGTGAGGGAGAGTGAGAAATTTAGTGAGTGAGGGAGAGTGGGTTTGGGGGTTAATTTATGGGGAAATTCGGAACTGTGGGGGCCTGGCTGGGTGTGAAATTGGGTGATTTCAGTCAAAATTCGGAACTGTGGGGGTACAGTGGGGGCAGTGTACCAATAATACTGATCCCTGCGTTAGGCCGAATCTCAAAGCCGTGAGAGTTAATCCCAAACCGTAAAGTGAAGGGAATCTTTTACAGTAATGGAGAGGAACTTGGGTTGGCTTGTTCAACACTTCAAAGTTCAAACATCGTAAATTGAAGGGAATCTTTACATTAAAAACCAATTCAACCAATGATGCAGAGGACCAGACCTACGTGTACGGCAGTGGCCAGTGGGGGCCTGGCGCTGGCGCAAGTATTATTGTGCTTTGAGATTCGTGCCAAGTTAAAAAGAACGGTCCAGATTAAGTAATTGTAAAAACTGTACAACTTGCGCAATATTCACAATTTCACATCCAGCGCAAATTAACAGAGCAGTTTTAGCTTCATGCAGCGCAATATTCACATGAAAAGCTGTACTCAGTGCGCTGTCTGTAGCCAAAAATGCTCTGTTAATATTGGCCAGTGGGGGGAAATTTTTTGAATTAAAGTGTGCGGCGGGCAGCGGGCAGCGGGCACGGGCACGGGTACGGGTACGGGCACGGGTACGCGGGTGCGGGTACACCCGTGGCGGGTGCGGACAGACGGGCAGCGGGCACGGGTTTGGCGGGTACGGGTACACCCGAGTTTGGCACCAAAACAGGCCACCCTGCCCATTTCAAGCCCGTACCCGCGTACCCGTTTACCCGTCTATACCCGGGCACGGGTACGGGTACCCGGGCACCGGGCACGGGCGGACCGGGCACGGGCAGCCCCAGGCGGGCAGTGTCAAATGTCTACACGCAAGTATATGCCTAAATCACATAGATACTAAAATTCACGTGTCTACAATTCTCGCACGTGATGGAATTCAATAATTGACACTCTTGAGAGAATTCCATAAAGTACGGATCTACTGCCTACGGTCTTCTAAAAAAAAAAACAAAACAAAAAGTACGGATCTATCTTCATGAGTTCACATGTAAGGCCGACATGAAAAAAAGTTTATTGACTGTACGGAAAAGAATTGTTCGGTTGTATAATAAAACTTTTATAAGAAATCTTGTAATTTGAGTATATATTTAGACAAAATATGATTAATAAATGTGTCAATCGGTACTTGATGAGTACTAATTTAAATGTTTTCTAAACCAAACAGCAATTAAATATGACGGCTTCATTAACATTTTTCGATCAATATATTAAGATTCTCGATGATCTTTTCTGGTCTCCCAAATAATTAAGAAGATATATATATATACATATATATATAGTGCTTGGCTATTATGCTTATATAAGCATATGCCCACATATGCTTAAATGTTCATTTTTGCGTTTCCAATGTTCAAATAATCGATCCGACCGTTCATCTTGTTCTCCATATTAATATGTGCTTGGAGACCAAATTTTACATTTTTCTGAATTTTTTTACTATTTATTAAGCCACTTTGAAAATTGCTGATCATATGGTCCAGAATTTTGAAAACACTGTTTTACTGTTCACCCAGATCAGCAATTTTCAAAGTGGCTTAATAAATAGTAAAAAAATTCAGAAAAATGTAAAATTTGGTCTCCAAGCACATATTAATATGGAAAACAAGATGAACGGTCGGATCGACCATTGAACATTGGAAACGCAAAAATGAGTTATAAGCATATGTGGGCATATGCTTATATAAGCATAGTAGCCAGCCCCTATATATATATATATATATATATGAGGAGGGATCGGATGACACCTCTTTTTTGGTGACATCGGATAACACCATGCATTTTCAAAGTCCAAATCGTCGATCCAACCGTTCAACATGATTATCTAAATAAAGTGTGCTTGCAGATCAAATTTTACATTTTTTTGAATTTTTTTACTATTTATTAAGATGGGTACAAAAATTCAATGGTCTGAAAACAACGATTTTGTAAAATACTTAATAAATAGTAAAAAAATTCAAAAAAATGTAAAATTTGATATGCAAGCACATTTTAATATATCCATCATATTGAACGGTTTGGATCGACTGTTTAGACTTTGAAAACTTTGAAAATGCATGGTGTTATTCGATGTCACCAAAAAGAGGTGTCATCCGATCCCTCCTCTATATATATATATATATATATATATATATATATATATATATATAGAGCTTGGGTACTATGCTTATATAAGCAAAAGCCCCCATATGCTTATAACTCATTTTTGCGTTTCCAATGTTCAAATGGTCGATCCGACCGTTCATCTTGTTCTCCATATTAATATGTGCTTGGAGACTAAATTTTACATTTTTCTGAATTTTTTTACTATTTATTAAGCCACTTTGAAAATTACTGATCTGGGTGAACAGTAAAAACAGTGTTTCCAAAATTCTGGACCACCAGATCAGAAACTTTCAAAGTGGCTTAATAAATAGTAAAAAAATTCAGAAAAATGTAAAATTTAGTCTCCAAGCACATATTAATATGGAGAACAAGATGAACGGTCGGATCGACCATTTGAACATTGGAAACGCAAAAATGCTCATTTAAGCATATGGGGGCTTTTGCTTATATAAGCATAGTAGCCAAGCTCTATATATATATATATATATATATATATATGAGGAGGGATCCACTTACAACAAATTTGAGTTACAACAAAGTTACAACATTCATTTTTTTCATTTTCAAAGTCCAAATCGTCGATCTAACCGTTCAACATGATCATCTAAATAAAATATACTTGCAGATCAAATTTTATATTTTTTTGAATTTTTTTGCTATTTATTAAGATGGGTACAAAATTCAATGGTCTAAGTATGGCTATTTTTTGTAAAATACTTAATAAATAGTAAAAAAATTCAAAAAAATATAAAATTTGATCTGCAAGTACATTTTATTTAGATGATCATGTTGCGGTTGGATCGACGATTTGAACTTTGAAAATGAAAAAAATAAATGTTGTAACTTTGTTGTAACTCAAATTTGTTATAAGTGGATCCCTCCTCTATATATATATATATATATAAATAGGGAAAAAAAATTAATGTTGTTCTGAGCAAATTAATTGTCAAGTTCGTGGCATTTCTATCTTTCCTTAAATTATTTCCACCGTGAAAGGAAAAAAGCCTGCTTACGATACATTTGAATTTTTAACCCTAGTGTTTTCTTAAATATTCTTTTGATCCATGATCTGGTTAAATTAAAGAATTATAGATTCACTAATAGCAGAGCAGGTAATTAATTAGAATTGTAGATAAAGCATGTGGGTCCCGTTGGGATTTTGTAGTCCCAGCTGAGACAGCGAGAGGTATCTTATAGGTAATATTTAATAATCATTAATCAAAATCAGAGCATATCATTACTTCTTATCTAACCGTTGGCGATTTGCGTATGGGTAATGTACTCTTTAGATGAAATGAGATAGCGTGTCTGCTAAGCGGGCCCCACAGAAAGAAGCAATGCGCAATAGAAATCTTTACTCCTTTACTTTGAGATTGCTACCCACTTTTGGAGTGATTTAAAGATGATAGGGACTACAGTGGAAAAAATGACACAGCGGAGCCGGCTCTGTCACGGAATGACACAAAATGGCACGGCACCCGTGTCAGTTACGTGCCGTGGCTTATGTATCTCGTGACGTGACCATTTGCGTGCCGTGGTCATCTTTTGCAACTTTGGCACAGCACGGCATGACACGTGAAAGATTTAGTCACGGCACGGCACGTCACATAGTCACACGAGTCACGTGTAATTAGGACCATTAAATATTGATTTAATGGTGAATCTTGAGTAAACAAATATAAATTATGATTAAATAGTCACACGAGTCACGCGAGTCACGTATGGTCACGGCACGTTTATGCACAGCATGACTCACGTGGCATGACCATTTGCGTGCCGTGACCACCCTTCGATATTTTAGTCACGGCACGGCACGGCACGAGACCAAAGTCACGGCACGGCACGTTTTTTCCACTCTAATAGCGACACATCAAAAAGATGTTTTGTTTGTTTTTTTAATCTTATGGCCCATAGGTAAACACAAATTATAATCTTAGTTTGGGCCGGGCCTTTCGGGCCATATACAGGGCAAAGTGAGTTCTGGAATAAACCGAACTGCTGCGTCTTCTGTAGTTCTATTCTGTGTGTGATATATGCACGGAATACACCTTGGTTTCCCAAAACATTAAAAAAATTGAACAAAATAAAACAAGAAGAAAAGATAACAAGACAAAATAGCAATCATGAAAGTTCAATCGTACATCTGTAAATAGGTTATTAATTTGTGAACTAAATAAAAGGAAGTTATTAATAACCTTCATATTGCATTGAAATCCGAGTCACACTTATAAGAAAAGCCGAAAAATCCAAACAAAAAAAAAAAAAATTGAATGTACATAGTTGATGTTTCATACATTTTTTTTTAATTATGTCTAAACAAATTTGTAAGCAATATTTACAGCAAACAAAATTTCAGGTACAATTTCACATGCATATATCCAGGCTGCAGAGCTTGTTCCAAAAGTGGATCGAAATTAAAGAGCAAATCTTTAAACTGGCTGCGGAAAAGGAAGCAAAAGGAAGAAAGAATGGCAACACGATATCAGTTCTGAATGATGAACAAGGCCACACCATCGACCCGGATAGAATTAAAGGGGCGGTATTCACACGCTTCAAAAATGTCTTCGGGCAGAGATGTGGTGTAAAATAAGTATAGTGATTTTGGTTTCTCTAAAAAAAGTATTGTTATATTGGTAAACATGCATTTTCGTATTTGAAATTTATAGTATAGTTATTTTGGTTACAAGTTGGGGTGTCGAGCCACATCGACAATAGCAAATATCAATTTGCATAGTAATAACATCAAATATCTTGCACTTCCGCTGACCGTAAAGAAGCCAAACAAGATACAATTTGAACCACTCATCTCGGAAGTGTGAGATAGATTGGCGAGCTGGATGTCCAACATTATCTCCTTATGAAACATCCGTGTATGATTGTTGCAAATGAAAAAAACACACTTGTAATTATACATGGTTTTTTTTATAATCTGTGTGCGATAAAAGAAACAAAAAGAATTCCCTTGTCATTGATTCAAACTTCTGTCTTCCCTGCACATATATGTTTTAAAGTACCTCTATCTATATTTTCTAAAACACTTCTTCATATATTTTTCTAAGACATCTCTTCCAAACAGGCGAAACAAGAACCGAGAGTGTCACAACCCAGATACAATAGTTCACCCAACAAGATGTCACAATGCATAGCAATAAATTAAATTATGGCAAATACCAATATATGCTCAATACTGCCATGTTCACAACATAGTATTTCAACAGAAACAACACACAACACACACAACAGTAATGTGGTATTTCATTTGTTTAATAGATGTTCATATCATCTGTGCAATAGGAGGGTAATAGATGTGGCTTCTAATGCCCAACTCTATTCACCAAGGAGCAATCCAAAATAGCCATGACGGAGTAGTACGGTACAATAAAAATGCGATGATGATAACTATTGATTCTTCGATCCAATTTCTCCTCCCTCCATACCTTCAGAGGTTACATATACATAGATTTTACTTGAACATATTTCTTATAGGGTTCTCCAAATATGGTTTAGGGTTTAGGGTTTGTGCAAAATTATTTTTAATTACATTGATTATTATTACTTTCAATTTTGTTAGTGAACACTGGTCCTTGCTCTTGATTTGGCCTCAGAGATCTAGTGTATACATCTTGGACCCGAAGAAGTCCAAAGGAAAAACGCCGGAGACTAGGGAGATTTACTTTGTTTTAAAATAAGCAAGCAATTAATTCAAACTGTTGTTTTTAGACAATTCTGGACCACTGAAAACAACAGTTTTGTAATATACTTAATAGATAGTAATTTTGAATCCCTCCTCATTATATATATAGATATTTTGTAATTTCCTTCTATCTGTGTGATTGTAAATGTCATGAATATGTTGTGGCTAATTAATGAACAGGTCTTCATATTTTGTGGCTAGCAAAAATATGGCGTGTAGCCATTCTAAACGTCATATTAAAAGAAAAAAAATATATGCATATCAAACACGGTTAAATAAAAAAGAAATGGACATCAAAATCTCGTAAAAAAATACACATGTATGAATCTACAAGAACGTACACGATTAACAACACCATGCGAAACCGTGTATATATCGTAAAAAATCAGCGTCTTTTTCAGAGAACAGACACGGTTGTTTATGTCTAAACCATGTATGTAATGTATTATATAGGACACGGTTTAATGAGAAGACCATGTATGTTAGAGATATTTAGACACGGTTCGTTAACCGTTTACAACATACCCACCTATTCATACACGACGCCTGTAAACATGGTTGTAAAACCGTGTATCATTTGCTTTTTGGACCGTGTATGGTCGCGTTCACTGTACTAGTGGGTTGCTTTTATCGAAAACTGTTGGCTTTTCCAGTGGAAGTCAATAAAGACAAATTGCTGGAAAAACCAGCAGTTGGAGTAATTTTAGAATTTTTAAACATTGAGAGCAACTTTGGAATTTTTTTTCCAAGAATATGAAAAAAATTTCGGGAAGATAAGGCCTCACTTTAAACATAATATATGATCATAAAAATAGTCATAAGTCAATATATTAGACATGGAAAAATGACATATATAAACATGTGTCAATTATATGTTTCCAATAGGCCCGGCAGCGCATTTGTGGGACCTAACCTAGAACTAACAAAGTCAATGGTTCAAAGATAACTTATGAAGTAGGTTACTCGTAAGAAGGGATACAACCCACTCCGTTAATTATAGTTAATTATTTTCTGTTCTTGTTAAGTACAAATGAGTAGCTGGGTGTAGATATGAGATCTGAACTCGACTAAATCAACTGAAATTAAATAAATGGAGGAGACCTCGAGATTTGTCGGTGAGTTTGACCAACGAAATAAAGACATGATGAGTTGACGTTGAATCTAGCAATAGGTAGTTACGGTTCGTGCAGAGTGGATCGGATATGATTAATTCGAACTGAAGAGATAAATTTACATATTATCAAAATTATGGTATTATTTTGCCACAATACATTAGAGTTGGACTCGTCTCCTAATTTTTTTATAATAAAGTAGAACATGTTAAGCTTGCCTTTTAGAAAATTTACGACAAAAATATAATCGATCAATCGAAACAAAATTGAGATCTTAGCCCTTAGATAATATTCCAAAAAATATATATACTCCACCCCAAGTTTCACAAATGTGATACAAGTATGTATGATATAATACAACGATATGATAACTTTCAAATATTAACAGTACAATACGTTTTTCTTAAGAACTAGTCTTTGTCATGCATTTAATAGTTAGATGGCTTGATCTCCAACCTTTACTAAAAAAAACCGTTTCTCTTTATATATATTTTATTATGGAATCAGAATCCGTTTTAATTTCTTTCTTTCTATAGAATAGTACTTAAACTGAAAATTCTCGATTATTTACGAATTAATTATTAGCAAATTTTGTTACTATGCTCACGAGTAAATAATTACCATTCTAGTATCAAGACACAACATGCATAATAAATAAATAAATACTAAAAAAAGAGTAAATATACCATGTGATTTAAATGGAAATGCCAAATCCATTAAAAACATTTAATTTAATCTGTTATAACCCGTCAATTTTAAACTAAATTAATTAGACTAATAATCTAAATTTACTTCTAATGAAAATTTTAATTTATTAATTAAGGAAAAATATAAATGTGCAATTAATGTAATAAAATTCTTAGGATTTATTAAATTTGAACATATTAATTTATTTATTAAATAGATTTAAAATTTACGAGTTATAGATTAATTTTAATAAATACGATTCTCTAATAAAGAAATACACTTATTAATAAATCCTAAGAATTTTCCAACCCTGACATCACGGACCTCTTCCATTCTCACCTCATGCAGTGCTTGCTGTTCTTCAGCTATCAACCCTGACATGCGCCATACAGTAACAGTCGCAGATCTGCCCACAAAATATTCTCCATCAAACCTGCATCCGCATACGTATTATAATTAGATTGATGACAGTCACCATATTGCTGATAGGTTATACATGTATGCAAATTTTTTTTGCAATATGTTACTGTGATTTGATATACATGTATGTGGAAGAGACTCTGAGAACATCTGGCGTCCTGATAGGCTATATATACATGTAGCTGGGAGATGTAGGTCAACTAATACCTTCAGATCTCTTTGATGTAGATATCACCGAATGTTATAGTTACAGAATCAGCAAGATTGTCCATGGATTGCGGATAATTTCCGGCAGATACCTGCTTTATTGTTGACTCATCTTTAATTTGACTGACGGTCACTGTCAGGTCCTGAGCCATGCACCACACTGATCGAGAAGCCCACCCAAGCACTGTGAAAATGCGAAGGTCAAGTTAAAGATGAGTCAACAATAAAGCAGGTTGCCTGCGCGAACATCTGAGTAGGTTCCTCCCAGGTTATTATTGGCAATTGCCTTGAGCACCTATTAAGAACATGAACAAGTTAATTAGCATGCAGCATAAGCAAATTCTTGCTTGAAATTGGCAATTTTCAATTTTCAACTGTACCTTATGATTGTGACCATTACCAAAACCAAATGTGTGCACGGGAAAGTTTTTGTCACACCCCGGAACAACCCGCCACGTATTTCTACGAAAAACGTATTCACATCACATATATTATCAATAACAATATAAATAAAGCCACATTTATTTCATAATCAAAAGAGTTTCACAAACGATCATGGCGCACATGGCTAGTAACACAAGCACTGTCATGCCTGCTCAATGTATCAATTATTGAATCATAGAAACATAACTAAACAACATGTGGCAATTTATCAATCATAAGCCTTCCCGCTTAGTAATATATATATATT
The DNA here is from genome assembly GCA_025461045.1 of Carex parvula. Lineage (NCBI taxonomy): Eukaryota > Viridiplantae > Streptophyta > Magnoliopsida > Poales > Cyperaceae > Carex > Carex parvula. The sequence continues at coordinate 125,148 of JAJGRW010000622.1, read as the reverse complement.
ACTAATAGAAGTGTATATTTCTATCAATATAAGGTAAGTGTATCTAAGTAAAGAAACTAAGTTAACAGACAAGGAATCCGAATTCTTATTTGAAAATAAATTAACGGACAAGGAAGGTATTATTTGTGACGAATATAATTCCTAATTATTTATTTATATGAACATTTACTTTTCAATATAATAAAGACATTCTTAACTTCCCATATTCGTTAAAGTATCACAGACCGTCAAGATTAATTGCGACAAGGTAAATGAATTGAGAAAAGAGACTTATAATGTCATCTATGAATATTTATAAAACTAATTATTTTTAATTAATAGAAGGAGAATGGAATTGCGAAAAGAAGAAAAAAAAAAGATTAATAGAATAATTGTATGAGATTCAAAATTATTGTTACTTTAACCATTGGAACATCTAAGGTTCCTTTTGGATCTGTCATCGTAACGTGACCTGTCTAGGTGTCTTGCACCGATTATAGGTCGAATTAGGCATTGAATTAAAATAAACAAAAAGAACACAATAACAGAATGAAAAGAAAAGAAAAGAAAAATAATATAAAGAAGAAGAATAAACGTGTTCTTAAACATTTGTTTGCTTTCTAGATTATTTTATTATTATTAATATTTTACCAAGCAAGGAACATGAAATTATTTAGTTGAGAATGAATTACCTTGAAAGAGAGAGGCTTGGCCGAAGGGAGGAAGAGAGGAGGTTTCAGTTTTAGAGAGAGAAAGTGTGGGGGCTGTGGGGGAAATGAGGGGGTTTAAATAGAGTTTAGTTAGGTTTATCAAATTAATTAGGGAGTTGGGCTTGAATTTGTGGGCTAGGTTTCATTTTAATACTCTTACATGGGCCTCTTAATTAATTTAATTATGTTCTTATTAGTCTAATAGATTAAATCGGGCCTCTTAATTACTTTAATTATGTTTTTTTATAAATCAAATGGGCATAATGAAATTCATTACCCAAATGTCATGGCGTTACATCCTTCCCCTCTTGAGAATTATGTTCAGTCCCCTGAACAGCTTCGTCCGCAACTGTATCGAATTTTTCCGGATATTTTGAGCGCATGGTTTCCTCTAGTTCCCAGGTTGCTCCTCGGCTGGTGTAGCATCCCCATTGTACTAGGACTTGTTGGATTGTTTTGCGTCGAAGCCTTATTTCCTAGGTGTCCAAAATTTTCATTGGTAACTCCTCGTATACTAATGTCTCGTCTAAACCCAGGTTAGTGAAATCAAGGATATGCGATGGGTCCCGGATATATCGTCGGAGTTGCGACACGTGGAATACTGGGTGCACCTTGTCCAACACTGGAGGTAGCGCCAACTCATAGGCAAGTGGTCCAATGCGCCTCAGTATCTCGAATAGTCCTACATATCTAGGACTTAGCTTTCCTATGACCCCAAATCGTCGTACTCCCCTTCTTGGAGAGACTTTCAGCCACACATGATCTCCTTTTTCAAATTCTAGTGGCCGTCTCCTTACGTCTGCATACTTTTTCTGTCGGTCACGAGCCGTATTGAGCTTGTTCAGGATGATTTGGGTTCTGTCGGCGCAATCCTTAACCATTTCTGGTCCTGTTGGTATATGCTCACCTTTAGATCCCCACCACAAGGGCGTTCTCCAACGATGCCCGCACTAAGCTTCTAATGGGGCCATGCCTATACTATCATCATAGATGTTATTGTATGCGTACTCGGCCATTGCCAAGTGATCCTCTCAAGACCCTCTGAACCTTATGGCACATGCTCTCAGCATGTCTTCTAAGGTCTGTATGGTTCGTTCGGATTGACCATCTATTTGGGGGTGATGGGCGATGCTAAGATTTAATTTGGTTCTCATGGCTTCTTGGAAACTCTTCCAGAAATGCGAGGTAAATCGTGAATCTCTATCGGATATGATGGTCTCGGGACACCCATGGTGCTTGAACTGATAAAAGTTGTAGGTCTCATAATTATCTTTCAAATAATTATTTATTTATTACGTTCAATAGTATTTGTATCCTAGATTTTATATACAAGGTATGAAGATTATTCGCTTCTAGGTTTATTGATAAATAATAATAAAAATTAACGTGACGGAATATTACAGTTTTCTACCAGAACAGCGGCAGCATTCCCTATATTCTCCTCACCACCTAACATAAGCATGATAGCGCCAACGCGTTCACTGCTAACTGAACGGCCCTTGAGAACCTTCAGCGCCATCTCAAGGCCATCGGTGATGTTCGTTCCAAGCCCAGTATCCAAATTTTTTATCAGATTTTCGAGTTTTGATTGAGAACTTTCGGTCATCTCTCGCAATGGGCATAGACTCTTTGCTAAACTAGAATACTCAACAATCGACAAATGGTCAACAACACTTAGTTTCTTAATGACAAATAGCATAGCTGTTTTCAGTTCTGCTAACTTATCTCCATTCATGTTGCTGCAAAGATCTAAAACCACCACAAGGTCTAACCCCAATCGACTTCTTTCATAACCGGTGAGTTCCAACATCACCTTTTGGTTGTTTCCTTCAAGTGGTGCCTTAAAGTTGTTTCTGATTACCAGCTTTACTCTTCTCGGCACGATTGGTTTTGCTCCTGCAGTAATTGACATATCAGACAACTAACTCCAACGAGTTCAATATGTAGAATGCATTCAAGTTATAGAGTAAGAACATTATCCAATCTTCAACAAAAGATGGTTAATTGGGATGAATAGTGCTTAAATAAATTATTTGTAAAAAAACAAACATTAATTCTATGACAACTGGGAATCAACCTGGAGGAAGAGCAATCGGCTCGTCGTCGTTGGCGCTCATCGTGAAGGGATAAATGGGTTACTATGTTTATTAACAGAATTTGCTAATATCCTTAATTATAATTAATGGCTAGCTCATTAGGATCTCAGTGCTTCCTGCTATTCATTTAAGATACGGTGGGAGAGGAGAAGAGAGGAGAGATCGTCTCCTTGACTCCACTTTGTTTTTACGAAGGTAGACAAGCCAATCATCAACAGATGTGTTTGTCCCCCACTTAGATAACTGTGATTTATGTTATTTTGCAATTTGATCCGTATATCGTGCCGATCAATAGTCAATTAATATGATACACTAAAATTACTTGATAGTAGATCCGATGGGTATCGGACCTACTCTGGTTTAATGGGTTTAATCACCGTCGATTTGTTTTAAATTCGTGCAAATGTTTTAACATTCGTACAAGTTTGTTTCAATATTCGTGTGCACAAATCTAAAGCAAATCGGACGGTCATTGTGCTCGTTGAACCTAAAAATAGGTCCGATAGGCATCGGACCTACTCCGTTCTCCAATAAAATATATATATTTGCCACCGTCTCCAATCTTGTAATGTAAGAAGTCAAAGGAATCTCTATGTATCATCCAATAAATTTCCTACCATGTGGCAGCATGTTATCTTTAATTAAAGCAACCAAACAAAAATATAAGATACTTTATTTTTTTTTTGTATATTTTCTCTTTATTGTACGGGAACTAATACTTCAATAATATCAAGTTGTATTTCTTAAATACAGATCAATTTATACACTAGAAATTAAAAATTGATAATTGTTAAAATTTTATTTATATTTTCTTGTAAATAACTAAAATTTGACAAATAAAAAAAGTAAGAATTGACGCTTAAATTTATAAAAGAACTTCATACTTAATAATTGACATAAAACTAAAATTTTGAGGGGATACTCAAATCCATAATTACTACTTTGGATTAGTGGAGACTTTCTTTCATAATTTCCATCATAATCTGACCAAACAGAAAATTTCATGGTCTCGGCCCAAGCCTGAGGTAACTTAATAGCCCTTTTTTCTTTTTCTAGACAGATCCCAAAAGAGCCCAAGCCCGGTACCACTAATATTTTACTTTTTTTCTTTACAATTTCAACAGCCCGGCCCAAGCCTGCAGTATGCTCAAGATGAAAGATCATTTGAAACCCTAAAAATGCACAATTTGGAGTAATGCATATTCCGGTCATGCACCACTCCTAGCTTAGTGGTTTTGGGTTAAGTTGGCTATAAAACCGGCATGCCATTCGTAATTCTCCGAAAATGTAATCAGAGTAGAACTAGGGTGTTCCAAAGTTTATCAAGTCTCTTTGTAAACTCAACTCTAAAATCTATTGGATTGACTTCAAACGACGAATTCAAACTGTTGAAATCCTTCTACTTTACGAGTGATGTATCTATATGTAAAAATTTAAAACTTTCAAATTAATTTAGTATAAAATCAAGTGGTCAAAATTAGAAGGTTTATAAATTAATTTTAATGTATTTATTTTTGGATGTCTTTTGACCACTTGACTCTATACAAAATTAATTTTAAATTTCAATTGTTTTTGCATGTAGACGCATCACTCGTAAGGTAGAAGAATTTCAACGGTTTGGATTCATCATTTGAAGTCAATTCGATAGGTTTTAGAGTTGAGTTCAAAAAGAGACTTGGTGCACTTAGGAACACCCTAGTTCTACTCATGTAATCGAAATTTTCCTTAAAGTCTAACCAATTATTCAGTTTATAACAAAAAAATCATACTTTTTATAGCAGATTTCAAATTCAAACCCATTATCATAACAGCTCTACCATCAATCCTCTAAATTAAAAACTAATTTTTTTTGTTTCAAATAATTCTACAATTGCGGCCTTGCGAGAGATCTTCGAGTCCATCAAGAAAAATCTCAATTTCAAAAATTTACACGACAATTATGAACCAGTCAAATCAGCAAAAATCACATCTATTAACCTTTTTTTTTTATTATTTTTTTAGATAGGTACAAAATCACTTTTTTAAGGAGATTCTGGACCATCCGATAAAGTGATATTGTACCTATCTAAAAAAATAGTAAAAAATTTCTAAAAAATATAAAATTTAGTCTCCAAATATATTTTATTATGAAGATCATGTTGAACTATTCGGATCGAGTGTTCGGACTTTGAAAATAGAGATAAATGATGTTGAGCATATTGGAGCACAAAATTTATGGTGCATTTGAACCCTCCTCATATTGAAAGTTTTGATGCTTAGATAGCAAGAAATAAAATAAAATTTTTATTCGACTCAAAACAAACGATATAGTTATTGTAAGTGCAAGAAACAATCTTAATTGGCCTAATCAAGAAGGGAATAACATAATACCTTAGATTTGATCTCCAAATCAAATCAAGAAGGGTTGTCTCACTTACCAACTTCTTATTCCCTTTCTCTTTCAACGGTTGTTGTGCTTTAGGCCTTCAAATGACGAGCCTCATTAGGTATCCACCGAAAGATTAAAGAAATATTTGTATCTCTAAGGCTAGTAAGAGATTAACAAGTAGAACCTTAATTCTAGTTTAACCCTCTTGTTAATTTCTGAAAAATTCTTAGAGGATTTCTAGATCTCAACACATGAGAGAAAATGGGAAAGAATGAGAGAAGAGAACAAATTTCGGCCAAGAGATGATAGACCGAATTTTTTAACCTTTCAGTACTAAAACTCTTATATCTCCTTCTAGGTAACTCCAAACGACTTGAAACTTTTTCCGTTGGATTCTAGACTCAAAGGGATTCAAATTACATAAGTCATACGTCCAGATGATCCACTAATATGAATACTCAAGGTACAAAATAATAAAATCATTCACTAATAAACTAAACATATCATACATATGATCTGGGTCTAGGACACCAACACTAACTAATATATATATATATATATATATATATATATAGGAGTTGGCTACGGTGCTACGCGTAGCATAGAGGGCCTCCGTGCTACGGCTCAATATTTGAGTTTTCAAAATCATAGCGGCGATCCGAACCGTTCAACATGATCTCCATATAAATATGTACTTGCAAACCAAATTTTACATTTTTTAGAATTTGTTTACTATTTTTTTAAATAGGTAGAAAATCACTTGATCTGAAAATTATGTACCATTCAGATCAAGTGATTTTCTACCTATCTAGAAAAATAGTAAAAAAATTCTAAAAATGTAAAATTTGGTTTGCAAGTACATATTCATATGGAGATCATGTTGAACGGTTTGGATCGACTGTAGGATTTTGAAAACTCAAATATTGAGCCGTTACACAGAGGCCCTCTATGCTACATGTAGCATATTAGCCAGATTCTATATATATATATATATATATATTGAATGATATCAAGTATCATGTTAAATTTTAACAGTAATATAATGATCATATTAATATATTATACATTGTAACAATTAATATGGGACAATAGTGGAATAATTGAATGAGGTTAATTAAGTATCATGTTAAATTTTAACTCTAATATAATGATCATATTGAAATATTATAGATTCTAACAAACTGGATCAACAGTGGAATAACACATTTTTATGGAGGTTAAATATGATTTTATCAAGAAAACACATATAATGGCATAACTCGTATGACATAAAAATCAATTTAATTATGAGAAATCACGTGCATAAAAACATATATGTTTGAACATGATGCCCAAAAGTATAAAATCTATGTGTATGTTTAAGAGAATAGATGAGAATCTCTTGTTAATAACAAGAGTATTAAAAAGTTGGGTAGCTTCACCTCTAACCTTTACTCAAAAAAAAAAAATATATCTTATAATTGTGAAAGTACATATTTATGAAAAAATGTGGCTAATAAATGTGACAATCATTCGGCTTCATGAATACTAATTAATTTAAGTGTTGTCTAAACTACAAAACATATTCAAACCAATTAAGAATCGTATCACCTTCAAAAAAAAATTCAATAAAATTTTTTTCTCTTTACATTGCATAAAAGTAATGGATTCCTCTCGTGTAAATTCTTATTGGACCATGAATAGAATATAAAATTTGAATTCAGACATCTTATATTAATTATAGAATAATTTTTTTTATATGTGTTTTTCGACAAGTATACATTTTCTGGTTGCCACTAATTATGTACATAGCTTTTATCGGTTGTTTTTCTGTAAAGAAGGCATACCAGGGGCTGACGGTACCGACAGCAGAGGTGAGATCCTGTGATAAAGCGATGTGGACTGCGGTTTGGAAGAAGGGAAGTATAGTGCCACGTGTCAGGCTATTCCTTTGGAAATTACTGCACAATGCATTACCTCTAGCGGAAACCCTCTTTTTGCGGCTGCACAGGGGAGATCCGACTTGTATGACCTGTGGACAGCAGCCGGAATCACTTCTCCACATGCTCTTCTTATGCCCTTTCTCCAGAAGCTGCTGGATGTCGAGCCCCTTGCCACTGAGAACGGAGAACCTGACTATGTCACTCAGCCTTCTACTCCAGAACCTGGGAGGCCAATTCACGGAAGAGCAATGGACTTTGTTTGGTAATATAACCTGGGCAATATGGCGATGTCGGAATGGAATGGCCTATGGGGGGGTGCAGCCAACAGGAGAGTGTTTCAGGAGGTACCTTGCGCAAATCTCATTGGAAACCTTGTTGGCTCGGCCACCTAACAGCCACTTGGAGAGACAGTCGCTGCAAGGAGATCACCTAGATGGAGTGCTTCACTGTTACTCTGACGGCTCATGGGATAGGAACTGGGGTGCCGGTTTTGGTTTTGTTGTCATGTGCAAGGGCTCACTAATAGCCTACAGGATGGTTACTGGTACAGCATACTCTCCCTTGCAAGCTGAGGCAATGAGCCTTTTTCTTGCTATCCAGTATACTGTAAAGGAAAGACATACCGGTATTGTGTTTTACTGTGACTGCAAAGCACTAGTTGATTTGGTTACACAGCCTCTTCCCCCAATTGATGCAGATTGGACTGCGTCCAAGGAAGTCTATGCTATTTGGAGAATGCTAAAGGAAAATGTCAATGTCTCGTGTGTTCATGTTGAGAGATGCCACAACGAGCTGGCTGATTTTTTGGCGGGTAAGGCGCGTAAGGAAAGGCTCGATTATCTTGGGTTCACATTTCCGATGTTCCCTTAGAAGTTTTATTTCATCTTTTCAAGTCATAGATAGTCAATACGATATCTGGTAAAGGTTGACAATGTAACTGGTTGTAATGAGCCTACGGGCGTGGAATATGCAAAAAAAAAATTGAATAAGTTCATTAAAAATTGGAAAATGTTATTGACTATATATGTTTCATAATTGAATATGACTGATTCATTAATTTTTTTTTAAATCTATTAAGATTTGCAATTATTTTTCTGGCCTCCCAAATAAATAAGAAGAGATAGATATGTAAATAGGGAAAAAAAAATGTTGTTGTTCTGGGCAAATTAAGTGACAAAGTTCCTGACATTATCTATATATTTCCTTGAATTATTTCCACCGTGAAGGAAATAAAAAAAAATACTGCCTATATACTGTAGAACTTTTATACCCTACTTTTTTTTCTTAACTATTATTTTGATCCATGATCTGGTTTAATTAAAGAATTCTAGATTCACTAATAGCAGAGCAAATAATTAATTAGTTTCAGGGGATATTTCCTGGGATCCAACTCTGCTGTTTTTCTTAGAGAAAAGCATAGTTCTGTTTTTCCGATCCCAACCATTCAAAATTTTCCATTCATGTATCTCGATAAAGAAACTTTTTCATGTACAAATCTCAACGAATTTGAATAGTTAGAATCGGAAAAGCAGGACCTTGGCAGCAGAGTCCATTCCTATTTCCTGAGGGTTTCCAGTACCATGCGGGTCCCGTTGGATTTTGTAATAAGTGCTGAGAGCCTGAGACAATGAGAGGTTTATTATGTAATAATCATTGATCAAAATCATAGCAAATCATTACTTCTTATCCAACCGTTGACAAATTTAGAGAATTTTTTTATTCATATAAAGTATTAAAAAAATAAGAGAGGAAAATAAAAAAGAGTACTTCAGCATTTCGGATCACAAGATAGATTGGAAGTGCTTTTTCGAGTTCAAAGTTTGAAACAAAAAAAAATTCCGATTCAAACGATTTTTATTTATTTTTTGTCTAGTTAGCTGAGATTCTCTGTGGCAGCACTCCAATGAACAAAGAAACAGGATACAAAGGATCCTAGCTACTAGGATTTTTATTTATTTTTATTTACTAGGGAATCCACCAATGACGGATCCTAGCTACTAGGATTTTTATTTCTTGTCCAGTTTGACACGTGGCATTTTATTTTATTATAAAAAATAAAAAAATCTCATATAAAATAATATCTTTTCAAAAAAAAATAGACTAAATGATAAATAACAGTTCTTAAATAACATATTAAATAACATCTACACGTAAATAATATTATTTAAGCTACATATTAAATAAAATATTAAATGACATATTTTTTTTTAATATTTTTAACTGACATATTTTCATAAAAAAAATCTCAATCAAAATGACATATTAAATGACAAATAATACTTCTTAAATGATATAAACAAATAGAAAAAAATGAAGACATCACAAATCAATTATAATCAATTCAAAAATTTCTTAAAAGACATTTAAAAAATAGAAATAAATCAAGACCAACCAGACATATGATACAATTTGCATGTGAAGTACGTATATAAATAAATTTAAACTTTTATATGTAAAAATATATAAAAAAATGCATAAAATCGAAATATTTGATCGGAAGACTGACTGATATCAATCCAAAATTTTATTTTTTAATTAAAATCATTGACAGATCAGATCATCTACGTGCTTAATATAAAAATAGAGATTGTGAGATATTTTTCTTTAAATAAAATAGTCTAAAATAGTGGGATACTTTTTTCCCTTTCGCTCTCTTATGTTTTTTAATAATTTTTATGAATAAAATATTCTCCGCAATTTGCGAATGGGATATGAATAGGAATCTGCTTCGATTTCAAAGGATAGTAGGGTCCTGCGATTTCAATCATAATCATTCATTTATTGAAATGCAGGAATTTTAAAAAAAGTTAGGTTTTGTGCAAAATCTCGAAACATATGAACGGTTGGGATTGGAATCGCAAAAACCCTGCGATCCTTTGGAATCGCAGCAGATTTATTTCCATATGAAAATGAGATAGCGTGTCTGTTAAGCGGGCCCTACAGAAGAAGCAACGTACAATAGAAATTTTTACTCGTTCAAATATTCCATGACAAATATAATGCAGGTATCATTTGTAAATACAGATGTCTATATGTAAAAATTAAGTCACAAAAAAATTGTTTCGGTGCAAACTTTGCAACAATATTGTTGGTTCATCATCAAATCTACAAGTTCAAACACAAAAAAAAAATATGATAGTAAGGTATCACAAATGTCCTTCGAGTATTATCATGTCATTATTTTTGTTCCTCAAATTCCAAATCTGTTTTATCCACTAAATATGTTCATCTCATGTTTCTGTTTTATCCACTAAATTTAGGAAAGTTATCACAAATGGCCAAACAACTACGTCTTATTTAGAAATCAAACAATTACATCTCATGTAGGGGTCAAACACTTACATTCCGAGAAAGGAGAAACAGTTCTCCACCTTAACCTAAGGACCGACATATGCCAAAACCGACTCATAAAATATAAATCTTAAGTGCGGAACATAATACCTGATTCCATTGATGTTTCCATAGAACAACTCAATCCTTTGAGAGATCGCCAGCCGTCTCCGTGAGCGCGAGACTAGACTCTAATAACAAGAAGCCCTTCTTGTTGTTTTGTCGTATGGTCGTAAGAATAAGTTTTCTAAGACAGCAAGATATGGCCCTTGAGAAATCCTCTCCAAATTTTCTAATGAATTTCTCTTCTCTATTCTTTGATGGTGGAAGAAGAAGAAGAGAAGGCACACATAGCTGTATTTTTCTAAAGAGAAAAATGTATTTTAGTTTCTGTGTTTTTATGTGTTATCTTGTGTCTTGGGACCAATTCTTATATATAGTAACCTATCTAGTTATCTGCCAACTTGAAAAAGGTATTTTGTGCGACTACATTAAAAACCGTGCAGTTGCATCAAAATCCATGCGGCTGCATTGATATCCGTGTGGCCCACACAATCCTCTTGAAACGGCAGTTTTCTGAATTGCAAATCTCAGAATCAGTCCATCAATGATTTGATATTTTTTACCTAAATTGTTCTAAACATTTATAGACCACATCCTAATGAATATATTGATTGTCTATTACCTTATTTAATCACTTTAATTGACAACCATATATGACAGTAAACAATCCATAATTATATTACATATATAATCAATATTGACATTAAATCCAACAAAATTGGCAATATATCCAACATTTTCTTCATCTGAAATAGCCTACCTGAGCTTAATTTGTAAAAGAACCAGCCGCATCTTACCATAGTTACCAAATGCAACATTGGTGCTAACAGAGCTGTTGGATAAACTTGTCATATTCTCTGAAAAGCTTTTTCATATTCATAGTTGATAGTGTGAAACACTGATTGCCATTTGAGATTCACAACTGTCCGGTACCACACCTTTAGCTTCATAGAAATAGTGTTACCCTTCGAGAAGACTCAACAGCTGGCTTCCCGTGTGCATTTCGGTACAGTTAACCAACTGCTATTTTCAAAACAATGGATGGCATATGTTGTTTCGGAATAAGAATAAGGCCTCGAAGGACTGGGAAATTATGACAAAATTTTCAGAGACGCGGTGTTCCTCTGTACAAGTGGAACCCTCCATTTACGAAATTGACTAGGAATAACATTTTTGCAGATATACACAAATATGCAGATATTGGAAATTTGTCATAATTCCTTATGATTGCATATATAGATAAATTAAGAACAATATATAGACTACCTCAATCAAAGAATTAGTGAGCATGTTACTTTATTTTGGAGGAATTAAACTTTTTTTGGCTGAAACTCCCAAATCTTGCCTTAAGCACGTTCTTCTTTCTTGTTTTGAATTTTTTATTATATGTTAGCTCCTGTTTATTCTGTACTATCAGTTGTTGAAATTGCTTAGTAAATTCCTAGTTCAGTTTTCAAATATAATGAAAATTTTGCTAATTTTTATTTCATGAGACAACTTAAGTGTTCTCATACTGATTATCTCTGGAATGATTGGCGTGGTGGGTAAATCGTTATCGAAAACGAATATGATCCAAAAAAAAAAATATATCCTGTCCAATTATCTCGCTGCACATTAAAGATATTCATCTGTCTTTCTGTAACTTCGTTCGTATTATGAGAAATGACAGCCAAATATTTATCGTTCTATAAATTTAATTTCTCACACTATTACAAAAGGGTTACGATGGCGAGTGGCACGAAAATGGATAGTAATTATTGTAAATTTACTGTATTATGAGAAATGACAACCATGGACCCGAGGAATTATTATAATATATATTAGTGTTTAGATTAAGATTAAGATGGCGGGTGGTACGAAAATGAATCATCCACGTATGAATGTTTACACACGGATGCTTACTAAAATCCGTGTATGATTATTCAAAAACACACACGAATGTGCAAAAACCGTTTGTCAAAAACTTCCGGCTCAATATGCATCGTAGTCACATATATCATTAGAATACACCATTTTCGGAAATTCTTTTTAAATATCTTAAAATTCTATTTATTACTTCATTCTAGAGGTATACACACACAAGACGTTATTCTTACATGTATATATCTATTAGTTAAAGATCATGGCCATCATGCCAATTGTCTATTTGACAGTTCTGCTGATTACGGAACTGTTTTGGGTACTTTGAACAATAACTATAATTTAAGTCATCCTTCGTAAATTATCTTTAGAACCAGTTGGGTATAACAATTACCCATCATCATCATCTACTATGAATGATCTTGAAACAGATCTATATATGTTGCCAAAATGCTAGAAATTCCGTTGAATTACCATGATTGTTTTTTTGAATTTTTGAATTTATCAGGTACCATTGGTGAAATGTTGCATTTAACTGTGTTTTTTATCCAAAGTTCTAGAATTATTGGTTATCCAAAGATCGAGAGTTCGATTCTCCTTCACGACTTCGCAACCTCTGCAAAGGTTTTCAAAAACTGTGTTTTTTGAAACAATTTGTTGCACGTCAGCCTTTTTTATTCTTTTGATATCCACAAATTAACAAAAAAACCTTACAGATCAACCTTGTAAAGGAGACATGAAAATGGCTTTTGGAGCAAATATTGTGATTGAGCTGAAATTAATGAAAATAGAAAAAGGAGAGGAGATTCTGCAGTAAATATTGTGCCGCACTCGATCGGTATATTACATAATGAGGCAATTAATTTCCATTCCTGGTTTAGGTTTAGCTGTCTGAGAGAATGGAGCCATTGAAATTGTGAATCAAATCCGTAAACAGTTCAGCCAATTGCTGTTGCATGTTCGTTAGTTGAAGAAAATTAAGTTTAATTCTATTAGCACTGGAAATAAGCTTTTAGTTATGGCCTGGGTTGTGCCAACCTTTCGACCTTGCTGCAGGTGTGTGCGAACACAAATTAACACACTGCCAGAAGGCCCAGAATACACACATACAGAGACAAATTAGCATTTCTGCAGAATATCACACAAACTATGCACACAATCCAGTACCTCTCAAATACCACACCTCCAAAGTAATTGTAGATAGGACCTTCAATTACAGACGAATTAGACAATGCAACACGCTTTTCTTTCGAACAAAAAAGAAAAACAGAACGAAAAATACAATGGAGAATTAAAAAAATATGGAATAATTAATTGATGGAAAACATATGCCTATATATCAGAAACACGTACGAGCACCGAGTGATCTCACGTTTCACACTTTCTCTCCTTCCTGCGCATCTTGAGGGGCTGGGGATGAAGTCGAGCTCGAGCAGCAGTTTGGAAAGTGGTCGGTAAGCACAAACAGCAAAACTGCGGCCGCAAGGCCAATTACATAAATAGAAGTGGAGAGTCTCCTGGCACAGCCTGCCGCATAGGCAATCATCAGGCTGACCAAGTCGAGCACCATGGTGATATACATCACTATGAACCTAGACCGATGATTAGAGACATTCTCATTCATTGTAAGTATTATTATTACCAAAGACGCCATGAATGCGGTCCCATTGGCATAGAAGAAGGTTGTGTATCGATCTGGAAATTTGTCATGAAGAATTGAAGATCCGGCTTTGTGATTGTTGAGCTCGTCTTGCCATAATCCATCAGGTGGGCTTAGACCAGTTGTATACGTACGTTAGATGCGGCTAGAACAGCGACCACCATGATTGCGTCACGCCTTTTATCAAACCAATTTTTTCTCGCCTTGTCTTGTTCATCTACCGTGTTCGATTGAGCCATTTAATTTTAGCTTGGAAGTAGCTAGGCAGATATATGGGAAAGAGGAATGAATGAATAGACAGACGGGCTGTTTTCTCAAGCTCTGAGGAAGCTAGGTTGTTGGCTTTATATATAATCACTGCTCTGAGCTATCCGAAATATTTTTATTCTTTAATGTAAGTTTGTTTAACCCAATTTGACATATAAAAATGTTTTTGTTGATTTAATTCTAGTGTGGACAGTAATGATCGATCAGATGTGACATTGGGTAATATTAATTAAAGACTTCAAATAGATCATGAGCCATCAGCAGATCGATGAACCTTAATTACCCGAGCTCTCTCCATTCTGGGCCTCTGATCACCACACTAATAGACGCATAAACACGCCATTCAAATATATAGATTGTCAAACTGGTTATTAATTCGTGCATTGCGAAAACCGCACAAACACACCATTAATTTAATTTAATTTAATTATGATGCCTATGGAACTAATTTGAACTTAAAGTCTTTATTTTTTTTTAGTTTTGTAATTTAACATTTCCTTGAATTGTTTGTACTCGTTTATTTTTGTGTAGTCTTTAAGTTAGCAAAATAGTTGTAAGTGCTTCAGATCTGTAGAATAATTTGATATTTTCATACTTTATCTGTGATTTTGTGATTGTTGATACTTTATTTGTAGTTCATGATCATCAATGAAGAGTGAAAAAGGAACCACGTCAACGTGCAAGTTCAGGGCGTGTTCGTTTGTCACGTGATTACACGAGATGTAATTTAACGGGAATGGAAACCCACAAGTACGGATACGCACAGGATTGATTATGGGAACATGTTGAATTGAGTGTTCGGTTGTACCATGGAATTAATTGTGGGAAAGTCTTGATTTATTTTAAAAATATGTATTTCTATTTAAATTTTATCTACTTAAAATAAGATAAAATTTGTAAAATAATCAAACTAATTATATGTTGTAAATTCTCTCATATTTTTTTTTTTTTTATAAAAGGCATACAAGATGCCCATTTCATTTCCATGAAATAGAAGTTAAATTACAAGTAAACTGAGAACTAAGTGCTACTACGGGATACTATAACGCTCTAACACCGAGCAAAACACATAAGCACGGCGTTTGATCAACCACCAAAAAACGGTAAGCGCCAAATAACAAAGGAAGACTAACACATTGTTGTTAACACTATGTAAAGATAATGATCCTATCTTAGGATCTATACTAAAATTTTGATACTGCTTCATGTGTCACTACACATCAGCCACCTGCAGCGGCACCATAGCCCCTGCTGGTTCATCTTCAGTCGTGAAGTCCATAAATTGGTTGTCATTTGGGTCCCACACGCGAAGAGGGATTGCATTGAGATCTTTCGGGAGCCATTCCGCTGCAGCTTCCTTTAGTTTTTTGTCCATATTCCCTGTCCAGTATTCAATGACCGAAATGATTAAAAGGATAAGGTTTCGAGCAGTTTTCCTTGGACTATTTTGGAAACAAATATCGTTGCGGTGTTTCCAAATAGTCCAACAAACTGCACTAAATACAATTAAAAACCCTAATTATCCCGAGAAGGAAGGCTACAAGCAAACTGAAATATCTCTTTACAAGAATTCCAAGTAGGTAGGTACAGATTACTATTGCCTAACCAGAACCAAATTTACTGAGCTTGAGGGCATTTAAGAAACAAATGAGTGGTATTTTCTTTTTTGGTACAGAAATGACATTTGACTCTACCAGACCAGCCTTTCTTTCTTAAGTTTTGTTTAGTGAGTATACGGTTATGAAGAACCAGCCAAATAAAAATTCTGATTTTAGATGGAATTGGTAATTCCCATATCACGGTATAGGTATTGGCCTTAATCCCCCTAAAGTTTAGAAGTTGGTATATCGATTTAACCATAAACTGCCCTAAGTTGTCTCATCTCCACATAATTTTATCCATACCATGAGTAAAACTAAAAGAACTAATTATATATAGAAGGTCCTGCCATTCCTTGGCTAGGATACCACTAAGATGTCTTCTAAATTTAATGGCTTTGCCTTGAGAAAGAGATACATCAGCTATAGTAATATGTTGATTAGAACATATCCTATATAATTGAGGGTACCTAGTGGACAATGCACAATTATCATACCATATGACATGCCAAAATTCTAATTGTGATTGGATATGAGGGGTATATGCTTGTTCGCTCCTGATTGAGAGGTACAGAGTTTCACCACAGCCTAAGCTGTGGAGTTTAAACCCTATTCAATCTCTTGGACGAAGGTTGCAAGTGCACAACCCTGTCTTTGTAGATAGAACGGGTGTCGATCCTCAAGGACGGACTATTTTCTGAATTCTTAACTAATCCTAGCTAGGTACTAGAAGTGTGAAAATTGGAGTTTGTTTTAATCCTAAGTTTGTGTAAGTATGAACGACTAAAATGAAACGAAAGAATGAACAAGTATGAATGTATGAACAATTGAATCTGCTATGTATGAACAGGTATAAAAGAATCAACTAAATGTTTGTATTTTGTACTAAGGTATAAAAGGTCGTTTCAAGGTTTCAGACTTTCATCTTCAACTTTGCTGCTCAAGACCTGCCACGCGACCCGCATACTATCGCATGCGACCCGTGTGACGCGACCCGCATGCTGTCGCATGCGACCCGCTTGGTCGTAAGCACCCTGGACTTGGCATGCGACCCGCACGTTAAGTCACGCGACCCGCATGGTCCCTTGGGCTGAGTCTGCACATGTCAGAAACTTGCTGTTTAAGTCGTGTAAGGTTAGATTGACCGTACCTAATGTCACTGAACCTCAACTATCGTGTATTGGCTTAGCAGACCTGGTTTGGAATTGCAATTTCACCTTCTCAGATCTAATCAAGCTGTTTGATCTAAACATAAGTTCTCAATTCTGTTTACTAAAGGTATCTACAAGTTTAGCTAGAACAAGTAGAAACTTTCACCTTTCGGCTACTCATTGACCTCACCTTTCGGTTCTCAGACCTACCTCAAGTACTTAACCTAATTTGCAAGAGACGTCAAGCCTTTGGTACAAGAAGAAATGCCTAAGGCATTCAACAGTAAGCAATCGAGAATTAAGCAATTCAGATCAAGCAATCTCAAATAATACAAGAATCAAAGAAACACGAAATAACAATCAAGAATCAATCCATGTGCATAATCAAACAAAGCATCAGACTACAAGTCCAAATCCTCGAAACTAAAGTATCTACTCAGACATCAAAAGAAATAAAACAAGAGAGAGAGGAAGAAAGCAAATCATAGTGAGATGAAAGTAGAGAAGAGAATTGAAGCTTCAGATCGAGTCTCTTCCTTCGATTCGACTCCTCTTCAGCTCCAGGATTGCTCCCCTTCTCTTCTGATCGCCTCTCTAACTCTTCCTGTCGGATCTCCACTCTCTCTGTCGTGTGAAGTGGATCTGGAATAATGAATTCGCTTCCCTTCTTCTGTTGCCAGGCCTCTGTATATATAGCATCCTTCTTGGGCCTCAAATGGGCTTGGCTCTGTTGACACGACGCGACCCGCATGAGTTTCCATGCGACCCGCGTCAGGTGGCATGGTTGCGAGCTGTGAGGGTCGCGTCTGAGGTCGCGTCCGGGCTGCTATGCGACCCGCGTCTGATGGCATGCGGGTCGCGTGGGTGAAGTCTGAACTTGGCCTTTTTGCCTGCTTTTCGCCTATTTCTGCAAATCAACCACAAACTGCAGCAGTACCATATTCTAATTGATTTTCAATATAAACTATGCAATTATGTGGTCAAATATAAGGTCTGGTTCAGAAAATATGACCAAATAATATATGAAATATGGACATATCAAATTCCCCCAAGCTTACCCTTTGCTTGTCCTCAAGCAAACTTGTACTTTCGAATCGGGTTTGGACTCCTAAATGCAAACTAAATGCCTAAAATGTGAAAATTTACTCGATTGGCTCAAATAAGAAACTGAAGAATCTTTTTGCTATGAATTGGACTCACCTTGGTCAATTTTGATTCACCCCACAAATTGATTAACAAAACCTCAAAATCTAAATGTTTTAAGACTCGCAAAACTGATTACTTGAGTTTGTCGATTTATCATTCTTTCACTAAACTATGCCCTCGTTTGTAGGAGATTTACCCTTTTTGGCCCCCCTAAGCTTGGATCAAGCTTAGGTCAGAAAGTTGCAGACTTCGTGTGTTGATATGTGCAAAAATTTTATTTCTTTCATTTCTAATTTGGGAGACGAGCTCAAAGGCGCCCATTCAAGGCTTATTGCCAGTACTCTTATTTTCTCCATCTTTTCTCTTTTGTTTTCTTGTTTTCTCTTTTCTTTTCTTTTTTCTTTTCTTTTTTTTTCTTTTATTTTATTTTATTTGCACATACCATGAATACACACATCCACTAGCGTTCATTCACACCAACGGATATCCCAACCTTTCTTTATTTGAAATCCCTATTTCTATATTTGAAAGGCACAATTCAGTTTCTAAATTCTATCTCAACCTTCAAGTCTCCATTCTCACAAGTCTCAAACCATTTGTTCCTAATCAGTTCTATTTGGTCAATTATGAGGTTAGTTCTAATTGTCCAAAGTCATCACAATCACATAAAAATTTTCAAACAGGTCCCTATTTGAAACAATCAAGCAAAATTTTCACCTAAAAATGCAAAGAAAGTAAACATGACCTAAGTGCAATCAAAATAAGTCCTAAAACACAAAAGTAAATCCTAAGATACAAAAGTCCTCCCCCCCAAGCTTAGCCTGAGCATTGTCCTCAATGCTTCAAGACTAAAAGATAAAGAGATATAGAAGCAAAAGGGAAAGAGAAAACATACCCGCTCAGTCATCGGTGGGAGGTGGATCAGGTGGCACTGGTGGGAGCACCCACTTCTGAGGTACACGGACCATGCGATCACACACTTGCATCAGAAGAATCCGCAAGATTTCTTTCAAGTCCTTGATCAAGCACCCGATCGCGCTTTTGTG
>JAJGRW010000622.1:81586-98902 GCA_025461045.1 Carex parvula | reverse complement strand
AACTGGACCGTATATAGTGGTGAATTGCCAAGTGTTAGAATCCAATTTATTTTCTAAAATCACATCTAAAAAGAATCTATTTTGATTATAAGATAATACCTTCACTTTATTACTATCACACCCAAATAATATCCCCCCAGATTTTCCTACAGAGGGCACCCAATGCCATTCATCTAATCTAGCAGAAATTTGTTTCAAGAAGCGTAAAGTAAAATCTTCTTTCTTAGATTCTTGTAATGTAATTATATCTATTCTATTATCCTTAATTAAATCATGCAAAATCTGCCTTTTCCTACTTGAATTTAAACCTCTACAATTCCAATTTAAGATATTCATGTATTACATGGCTCCCCCTTGGTAACTATGATAGTTGTAGCATCTAACTGTTCTAGTGTAAGTTTATAAGGTGCATCTCTACTCTTAGATTCTGCCATAATATTCTGAATTATTAATTCAAAATTAACCCTATTTAATTATTGTAGAGCTGCTATTATCCTAGTCTGATCAAGTTGGTCATTTCCTAATTGAATCTGATAAACTCTAAATAGGTCACTAATTTGATCTACTGTTAATCTAAGATAGGGAAAATTATTAACAAGAGGGTTACCTGACGAACTGCAAGTACCTTCTTCCTTGTCTCTTATCCTTTTCAATGCTCTTCCCATAGTGGAGGGAGGGGCATCTTGCATCTACACCCGCAAACTTTGTCTAGTGGCAACTTGGCTGCTGGAAGTAGCCGTGTCAGTAATTGCAGGGGTGGTGATTAGAAGTTGCGAAGGTGGCTCAGAGGTATCAGACAGGACTATTACCCCTTCAATTGGTTTAGTTTTTGGTGTAGAGCTACGAAGCCTACCGGCGATGCCAGATTTGAGCCGTCATGCTCCAGCCCAAACAGCCTTCTTTTTTAAAGAGAAAGAACTGTTGCGGCCCCCTGTGGACTTTTTTCCCTTTTGATTTTTTGGTGTGAAGAAGATGAGAGAATTTAGATAGGAGAGGTTCGTCTTCTGAATCTACATTGGGCTGGGCTATAGGAGTAGAAGGAAGGGAGAAAGCCGAAAGTGGAAGAGACCTTGAGGGAGACAACCCGAGTTCCCTTTCGGTTTGGAACCCGACCCATTAGCCCCTTTGCTACCAAACCCCCCAGTGTTGCTACCCGATCCACTAGCACCTTTGCTACCAGATCCTTTTGGACCACCCAATCCCAAGTTTCGCTTACCAGAGCCAGCAGCCCCATCATCAGAGTCATCTCTCTTGCGTGCTTTGCCAGAGTCGAGGCGGCAAGTGGGGGGAGGAGTACCTCGGACCGAGGAGGCAGTAGCAGTCCCCATGTCCATTGCCCCATTTGAGACCTCTTCAATTATTTGTTGGCCATTTTCAGATTGTGCACCCGCGTCAGTAGTGTCATGCATCTCATGAACCAGGAACTCATCTTCTTCCTTAGCTGGTGGTAAACCAAATTCGGTGCCATTGGGATACGGCCGACCGTTCAATCTAGCAGTCCAAGCATGCACACTCTCGGTTTTAGCATGTTCAATTTCAATGTGAAGATCAAACACTCGGATTTTACCAGAAGGGTTCATATATTCCACATAATGTATTGGCGGAATCAATTGAACATCGCAGACCCCCAGCTTAATTCTAGCAAAGCGCCAGTCATATCTCCCTCCTGTCCCGGGGTCGATCTCTAAGATGTGAGCTCCCAGCGGGTTAAACACCTTCTCCACCTCTGACCAGGACCAATGCGTTTTAGGGAATCCGGATATGCGTACCCAGACCGGAGTAAGATCCAAACCGTCATCAAAATCAGGTTCCCAAGCAAGCACCGGGAACTCGACGTCTTCTTGGGTGAGAAATCCTCTCGCCGCCACCGAGTTTAGCCAAGCCGTCGATGGCGCCTTGATCAGGTACTGCCACTCAGTGTAAATCGTGGCGATCCAGCGATGGTTGCGAGTGTGCTTGAACTTCTGAGCAAGAGTCTTCTCAATCCTCGTCGGTCCCCAGCCCCCGATGTCATCGAGGATGAAACTCTGAGCAAACTCCTTTTCTATCTGTTCCGATTCGCGAGTAGGAAGGAGAGTAACTATCGGAGATCTGAGGGGAGCTGCCATTGGCGCAAACTTAGTGCGCTGAGGTTTGCGAGGGTTGCGGCTAAATCTAGGGTTCTCAAGAGGTTTTTGAGGAGGAGTCGGAGGAAAATAAGAGGTTGTGGCACTGCATATGCGTGAGGTATGTCCAATTTTGTTACATATGAAGCATAATTGGCCATTCCGACAAGTGTGAGCAAGGTGACCTGATGAACCGCAACGTAGACAGATTGGATTGTGCGGAGTTGAGCGAGCTCTCAATGCCCGGATCGTGCGAGAAATCAGCTCCGATTTCTACTCAGCAGGATTTTGTGGCTGGAATTGAGGTTTCGGTTGCCAAGCTTGAGGCCGAACGACTATTGATTTGTAGCTAGGCCCAGTTGGTTTCACCATTAATGGCGGAGGCCCGACTAAACTAAATTGTCTTTGATATTTCAATCTAACACGATCCAGCTGGATCTGAGCTACGCGAGACATTTTGGCAACTATCTACACTTTTTGTTTTTTGATTTTCCTTTTTTTTTTTTTTTGATTTTCTCTCTCTTTTTTTTTTTTTTTCTTCTGTTCCTAATCGCTTTTACGATCGCCTCAGAATCGCTAATTTCCAGAAGTTGGATAATGCAAAGCCCCTAAATTTTCAATCATTCTCTCATATTTTTAAATTTTAATAATTAATTTGTAAAAAGACATGAGATGTAATTTGTAAACAAATATCATGTCCGGATCGGACCATTGTTTAATTATAAAATCATACATTAATTAATTATATGAGAGGCCGGGCAACGTCAAGAATTTTAAATTAATTATTTTTTCTATCGATCAAACTTCGTCATGCTTATACTAAGTTCTATAAAATATAATAATAGATCATAGATATATCTGAATCTAATTCCTAACATTTAGGTGATATGAATTCACAAGTGTTGACTTGTTGACTTAATTATTGGGTCTTCTTGACTTGTTGACTTAACCGTGTACAACACGGTGCGTTTCTTTCCTGCAGACGACAGGAAATACTACTACGCCCTAAATGTAACAACAGGCCTCCGGTACCTTGTCAGAGCAACCTTTCTTTGTGGCAACTTTGACAACAACAACGTGTAACCGAAAGTTGTCATTTCTCTGGATGCCACATAATGTCTCCTTGCCTTTCATTGCATCTCTTTTATTTAGACAAACCAATGACTCAACACGGGGTCCTATTCTTAATGCCTTTGAAGTTTTCAAGTATGTGCTCATCAATTTTGGTCTAAAGAGTTTATTTTTGTTTAATTTTTTATCTTAAAAGAAGTTAGTTTTTGTGCAAAATCTCAAAACATATGAACTGTTGGGATTGGAATCGCAGAAACCCTGCGATTCTTTGGAATTGCAGCAGATTTATTTCCATATGAATATGAGATAGCGTGTCTGTTAAGCGGGCCCTACGGAAGAAGCAACGCACAATAGAAATTTTTAATCGTTCAAATATTCCATGACAAATATAATGCAGGTATCATTTGTAAATACAAATGTCTATATGTAAAAAATTAAGTCACAAAAAAATTGTTCCGGTCCAAACTTTGCAACAATATTGTTGGTTCATCATCAAATCTACAAGTTCAAACACAAAAAAATTATGATAGTAAGGTATCACAAATGTCCTTCGAGTATTATCATGTCATTATTTTTGTTCCTCAAATTCCAAAATCTGTTTTATCCACTAAATTGTTCATCTCATCTCTTTTTTTTTTTTAAACTTGGAAGAGGCTCCCAAGTGTTGTTCATCTCATCTCATGGTCTAGAAAAACCAACGGGAGCTGACCTAGGATCCAGGTGTGGGGGCAACGACGGATCCAAGAAGGAATTGGGTAGGCACTTGCCTACTCTGGATTTGAATTTTTATTTTCGATTCAGTACTAATTGTTCAATGTGTCTATCCCTGAAACGATGTAGTGCCTACTTCTAGCCTGAGCTAGTCTGATTCTTGAACTGATTCCTTCCATGCTTTGGTCGATTTTGCGTATTTTGTCTTTTTTATGACTGTGATGCTCTATTTTGTAAATATAATGAAGGAGAAGAAGAGAACAAGAAATGTCTGACGGTGGGACCTATCATTACAATTTTAAGGAAATAGGCTTGTCCAACTTTTTGGACATTTTATTATTCAATACATATATTTCGGTTAAATTTTTATCTAAGTTTTAATTTCAATTTCCTAATTTGCTAAGAACATTCTCACTTTGAATTGTGCCAAACGAATTTTTAATTAGCATAGAAAAAATATTTCAATATTGTGTCAATCGATTTCATGATTATAAAATATTTTTAATAAACATAGTTATATGGACTGAGTTGCAATTGTGTACTCGATAAGTTAATGGGTTTGAATCCAATTAGCTATTTAAACCCGATTAATGCCCTACCTTCGTAGAAATTCTAGATCCACCCCTGGGTGGGGGGATGCAGTTGTCCCCTCCTCAGGATTTTGAGAATTTATGGAGATTTATAGGCCTAGATCAACTTTCTCTCCCTGGAAATTCTTTTACCTCTTTATACAATTCTGATATGTAATTTTGAATTTAGGGCTAGAATTTGAATAAATTCCTTGAATTCAAATTAGTAATTAGAATTAGAAGTTAAAGAATTGAAAATTAGAAGTCAAGACATTAGAAATTATAAGTTAGATCATTGTTTTTGTTATCTAGTACCCGATTAGCTAATGGTTTTGAACCTGATTAGCTATTTAAACCCAATTTGTTATTTTTTGCCTCCTTATGACGAAAATCATAAATTCGCCCGTGAAAACCAACCCATTGAATATGAATTTTCAATTGAATCTCATCTAAAATCTCAAAAATCTTGTAACCGAACATTTTCCAATTATAAAGGGTGAGATTTAGACTGCCGATGACGATCTAGACGGCTGAGGTTTTTAAGAGAGTCTCTAATTCCATAAAATAAAATAAAAAACAAGATCGATGCTTAAAATATTTAGTATACCATGTAACATTTTTTTCATCAATGAAATGGGGGCTTGACCCTATTTTTACTATAAAAAAAAATATTTAGTATACCGTGTACACTGGGTCTGGATTCTCTCAAGTAAATCAGATTTTGAGTTTGGATCCAGACTGTCAAATTCGAATTCGGACTAATCCGGTACAAATTAGAATTTACGGGACTCTTTTATTATTCGTGTGAATTTAGATCGAACGGTACATATTCATATTCAAAGTTTTTGAGTTACTTTAGAAGATCAGAATTCCATGAAAATTTGAGACAGATTAATAGAGAGCAAACAATGTGTTCAAAAGTATTTTTTGTTGTTGTCGAATCTCAAGGCCCATAGGAAAACACAAATAATAAACTTAGTTTGGGCCGGGCCTTGCGGCCATATACAGAGCAAAGTGAGTTCTGGAATAAACCCAACTGTGTATGCATGGAATACGGCTTGGGTTTCCCAAGACAAAAAAAAATAACAAAAATAAAACAAGAAGGAATGATAACAAGATAAAATAGCGATCATAAAAGTTAAATAGGTTATTAATTTGTGAATGGAGTAAAAGAAGTTATCAATAACCTTCATATTGCATTGAAATCTGAGTCATACTTGTAAGAAATCAAATAAAACATAAAATAAAATTTAATTTACATTGTTGATATTTCAACATTTTTTTATCTCTGTCTAATAAATATCATAAGCAATTTTTACAGGAAACAAAATTTCAGATACAATATCACATATATCCAGGTTGCAGAGCTTGTTCCAACTGAGGTGTTTGTTGATTTCAAACCTACCTAAGGCTAGGTTGTACCAGTGATTTAGTATACAAGGCCGAGTTAGATAAGTCGAATTTCGAAAAAGATTCTGAAGAATTTCTTTCAAGTATATCAATTGATTCGACCCTGCCTGTCGCTCCCTTTTGTTCGATCAGAATAGCCTCTTGGATCTCCTTCAAGACTTCTGCAATCGACGGCCTCTCCATTCCTCTTTGTTTAACACACATCAATGCAACTTCCAAGATTTTCCATATTGATTGTATATCATAGGTAGGTTCCAGGGACGTATCTATGATGGCGTCTATGTTGCCGTTTTCGATATGATGTCTTGCCTGACATTTCAATTATCACAAGTTATTTATGTCATTTCAATTTGTACAACTATTATATACAAGGGACCTAGGTTTGATGATCATGGTGCATAACAGTACTGTGTACCTGACAACATTAGTTTTGTACCAAACCCAAGGATTTGGTAGTTTCTGTTAAAAGGTCTTTGGTTAACAAGTGAAAGGTGGAATATCATTACTATGTAAACTTGCTGGTAGGAAATTTCTGAATTACAATTCAACAAAAAAGAAATTTGGTTTTACTGAAACAATTGGTCCAAAGAATAGAATTAAGGAGGAAAATTTTGACAGTTGCCACTGGTAAAAAGATACTTACCCAATTAGCTATATACTGGAAATCATCACCAAAATGCTCCATGGATATGGGGCCACAACCCGAAATCAATTCAAGAAGAATAATTCCAAAACTATATATATCGGTCTTCACAGTAAATTGTTGAGTAGCATAATACCTGTCCATTTTCAAAGCATGCAATTTAGCAATTGATATTTGAAAAATCAACATGCACGCGCACACACACATAAACACACCTGTAGTGACAGGGAAACAACTTTTCAATCGAGGATAAATTTATATGCTGGAAAATAAGTAGAAAGTTAAGCTTACTCAGGGTCTAAATATCCAATTGTTCCTTTAATCATGCTTGAAACATAGTTACCGTTGTCCATGAGTTTAGATAGACCCAAATCAGAAACTTTAGCTCTCATGTTCTTGTCTAATAATATATTGCTGCTCTTTAAATCTCTGTGTATTATTTCTGGCGAGCAACCTGTGTGAAGGTACTCTATACCTAAATTAAAAAAAAAAAAATAATACAAAGGAGGTCAAGTCTATTAACTAGAATAAAAGCATAATTCCTTGAAGTGCATGTTGTCTTTTGAGATAAAATGGAAGTCAAGTCTTTTAACTTCAAATATTTACAGGAAATTTTTCAACCAGATTTCGATCGTGTGATCTTCAACATAAAGAGTATTACTTTAGCCACTAGCTAAATCAAAGTCTGGTTATCTAAAAATTCATATTGTGCCAAAGGGAACCCAAAAAAAATTTTGTTTGTTATAAATTCTTTTTCACCAAAGTAATAACTTAATTGGGAAACCAAACCTTTAGCCGCATCTTCGGCTATCTCCATTCGTTTGACCCAACTGGAGATCTTCTTCTCTGGAGGTCCTGATAATATTTGCCATTATATATTTATCAGAACAAAAAGAATGAGAATCTTTAAAATTTATGTATGAAAAAGTAAAATGATGTTCTAAAATTGTGACGTACCACACAGGTGCTCGGCTAAGGTTCCCTCATGCATGAATTCATAAACAAGTATATTAGTGTCATCTTGTTGACTATATCCTAAAAATTTCACCAGGCGCTTATGGTGTATCCTTGACAACAAAGTTACCTGAGTAAGATAGAGCAGGCCAGATATTAGAGTTGCGTAATTTTTTCTATTAATCATATTAACTAGCATGTTTAATTCAGATAACTTGTGTTGTCTATTAAAACAGAAACCAACCCTAATTTTTTCTATTAATCATATTAACTAGCATGTTTAATTCAGATAACTTGTGTTGTCTATTAAAACAGAAACCAACCCTAAGTTTTTCTATTAATCATATTAACTAGCATGTTTAATTCAGATAACTTGTGTTGTCTATTAAAACAGAAACCAACCCTATACTGGCCTCACCTTGAGCTTGTCAGTTTTCTGTTTTAAAAGTGGTTGTGTGTTGTCAGGTAGCCCCCCCCCCCCCCAAACCAGAACAACCAGATCTAGTACCAGTGTGAAGGTTACTTCCTATATATCCCTGAACCTTATCCAGTGGACAAAATCATTGTACCAATAATTGTTAAATTTAAACTGGTATGCAATCTCAACATACACATACCTCATTTATGAACTCACGAATCCCTTGATTGGACTCAGTATTGTGAACCTTGACTGCAATTTCGCTGCCATCAATTAGTTCCCCGTAATAAACTGAGCCAAAGCCACCCTTTCCTATTACCTTCTCAAAATCTTTAGTTGCATCCTCAATTTCCGACAACTCAAATCTATGTGCCGGTTCACCATCTAATTCGCTCAGTAACTGGGAAACTGGCAAACGCCCAATTTTACCTGAAATGAATTAAATGAAAGAAGAATTTCAGTTAAAAAACTCAAGAGTAAAAATATATGGAGTTAAAAGGAAAAATATTCATATAGCACTTAATCTGACAAAGAGCACTAATTAAGTTAAGAATACATGAAATAAAAAATAAGTCAGAATATATAATGTAAAAGCCATTTGGTCTGCATCTAATACAGTTAAAATCAGGATTGACTTAAAGAGTTAACCCTTATTAATTTAACCATAAAACTGGAACTAAACACTAGAAACAACAATAGAAGCCTTGGATTGTCTGTAAAATTATACCTCTTTTTCTCCCCTTTTTCTTGTATTTGCACAAATAGCATGCTGCAAGAAATATAAGCAGCAATACAGCACCTGCTACAGAGGAGATAATTACATAATTGTTCCTTGCTTCTCTGCTCGGGTGGAGACCTGGGTTTCCTGAAAAGCTATGCAATAAATAAGATGTAGAAATGTTAGCAATGTTCGGCACACATTTCCTTTTCCTCCTTTTGGTAGACAAAATAAGCAACAAAAATCAAGCAATAAATGATGAACAAGTAATAAAAAGGGAAGTACGTACTTGAAAATAACAGATTTCCTAAGAAGTCCTTTTGGTATTACTCCAGACAAGTTGTTGTTCTGTACATACCTGCAAATGTTTATGTATTATGAGATTGTACACACATCAATTTTAAAAGGTGCTAAAAAAAATCATTAAAACTTTTCTAAAAAAAATAGTATAACTTTGTTTCCTACAAAATTTTGACAGATTTTTTAATAGTGTCAAAATTTTGATATTTATATGAGTATCAGATTATATCATATTTAGCGGCTTGAATTGACCATTTGGACATGAGAATGCATGATCCAGATAGTTAGTATTTCAAACAAAATGTTAAAGTTCTTATATTAATAACAAAAGTCTTCTTTCTCTTTTTTTTTTTTTACTCTATTGACAACCCAGTTATTGGAGAAAACATTTTAATTGCTTAATTTTTCAGATTGTTCTTTTCTTGGTAAACACAAAAAGGTATTGAGTCAAGACATTCATAACTTGCTTCTATTGCAACATAATAGAAATTATTGAAGAGTAATTGAAAAATATATGAGATGAAGTTGCTAATTAGAAAGACAACTTACACTTCCTTTAGATTTGGGAGGTTGGCCAAGGAAGAAGGAAGTGAACCAGTAAGGCCATTGTTTTCAAGGTGACTGCAACAGAGAACAAAATATATGTATATATCAATCTAAATCAGATACCTTTATGGTCTTATTTGCAAACGAAGATCGAAATGTTTGTTCTCTTACATAATTTGTAAATTTGGGCACCCACTAAAGTCAGGTATTGAACCGATAAGTGAACTGCCATTAAGGTATCTGCATTATAAGATCAAATCCAGTTAGTTGATAAATAAAAAGAAGCACATGGAGGCAGATTTTGAAAATGAAGCACAAAAATATTTAGCTCCGAATTATGTCCTCTGACATGAAAATGGACCAAATGAAGTTTTTTTAAAACAACAAAACAAAAAGTAACAAAGATAAAAAGGAAAAAATTCATAAGTTATTGCCAATGATAAAGATGTAATGAAAGACAGAAAAAATGCCTCAGTCTTACAGTTCAACCAAGCCTGTTAAGCTTGTCAGTTCCTGAGGAATATTTCCAGTTAAATTCTTCCCAGACAGATCTCTGTTTTAAATTGGAAATAGAAAATTGAGAAACAAGAGGGTTAGTTTGGCAATTAGTCATGAAAACAATTATCATATGTGCAATGCCTCATGGTTGGCTTCTAAAAGGCATACAAAATTGGATAGGAAAAAATAAGTTCCATATAGCAAAAGATCTCATACATTGAAATTACTTTGGGTCGGCTATTGACATTGCATTCAACCCAAGACCATGAAGCGGGTAAACATGGGTCACCACCTTCTTGAGCCCACGCAGCTTTCCGGTAGCTTGCTACGAGACTTGCCATTACAGTTGCTGACACTCAAAAAGAGAAATTTTCAGGAAAATTTGAAAATTAATATAACACTCCCATATATAGGAGCTTTTCAGCTCAAGAAAGAGTACTGTATCGTACCATCGAGAGATCCAAAATCGATCAGCACATACTTGAAAACTTCAAAGGCATTAAGAATAGGACCCCGTGTTGAATCATTGGTTTTTCTAAATAAAAGAGATGCAATGAAAGGCAAGGAGACATTATTAAACCCCGGCTCATAAAGCCGGTAGTTCCCATTGGCATTTTCCTGCACATTCACGACGGCTTCATTGACGGGTGGGCCATACGGAAGTACAACATTAAACTGTCTTGTTTCATTTGGCCCCAACTCTTGGATCTCTGCCATGTACGTAAATGCCCATGCATTTCCTGGAAAGTTATCTAGGTTCATGCGGTATGTTAGTGTCCCGTTATTTCCCACTACGGCTGTTTGCATCACCTTCACTGGGGGCATCTCGAAACGGTCGACAAATATTGGTTTTGTGGTTGAAACTTTTTCGGTACCAGGTGCCACATCAACTAGGTAATTCTGTTTTTTAATGGCGTCAGATTGCCAGATCCTGTCAAACGGGTCGTCAGGGTACCTAAAGAATAAAGAAGCATAAATTATTATTAGATAAACATGGCATTATACACTACAACTGAAAATTAATGCTTAAGCCATCGGCTGTACTATAAAGGGCAATAATCTCCCATTTGCTAATATATGTATGTGAGATCTTTATATTTTCCAGAGGGGCATACAAAAATATTAAAAGTTCACTGGGTACAAATGAAAAGGACATTTTTGTTTTCTCTTAGATTGGATGGTGTTTACTATCACAATCTGTATATTTCACAAAGGAAAATAAAATTGAGGTAGGTAAGGTCCAATTTAATTAGTGTACATAGTACATACTAAACAGTAACCATTAAGCCCACGTACAATGTACTCAAGCTGCCACTTGCTAATAAACAAGTACATAAAATACCTTATTGAAGCATTACTCAGTGCCCCAAAGTTTACTCTAGCACCCATGAACATGAAGTACTGAGTCTCAAAATTGGTATTATACATAGATCCATTGAACTGCCTAAGCTCGATCATAGATATAAACGGCACACTTGACGAAGCGTTGTACAAACAAACACTGAGAGACGGAGATGGAGCCAACACCACCATCTCACTCACCACCGGTGTGATGGGATCATTAATTACGATCGTGTCCCAATATGTGGCATCCAGAGAAATGACAAATTTCGGGTACACGTTGGTGTTGTCAAAGTTGCCATAAAGAAAGGTTGCTCTGACAAGGTACCGGAGGCCTGTTGTTACATTTAGGGTGTAGCAGTATTTCCTGTCATCCGCCGGAAAGAAACGCACCGTGTTGTACTGTGTTTTGTTGTTGTTGTGCACAAGTGAAGAAGTGTTGGCGCGTTGGCCGAATGGGTAGTTGCTGTCAGGACTCCATTGGAGGCCGATATCGTCGGTGTGTGCACTGCTTCCACCACAATCAATATTGACGAAACCTTGAGTAGTAATATTATCATGATTAAGTACCAAATTATAGCAGAGACCAAAATTAATGTATGTTCTTTTGTCATTTATGTACTGTTTAATTATGTGAATATCTGATTAACTCACAAAGGAGTTTCTTAATAAAAGATGATTTTTCTTACCAACTGTCATTTTGATTTAATTGCAAAATTCAAAATAAATGTTAAAATTGCATATGCACAGTATAAAACTAAAAGAATTAATTACTTTGAAAGGATGAGTTAATTGAAGCTTGATAAAAGCAAAGGCAATTGAATAACAGAAGAGATAGATCTTTAAGAAATTGGCATTAGAAACTACATGTGCAGAGTTAAAAACTTTCTTTGTTGGAAATAAAAGATGCACCAAAAAAATAAAATAAATTAGTTAAAATAGTTAAAATATTCTAAAAAATATATAAATTAGTTTTCAAGTATAATTTTATATGAAGATCATATTGCACGGTTCAGATCGATTATATAAACTTTGAAAACGAAGATATTAATCTATAGTATGAACCAATCCGCGCTATGCATAATATCATAGCCTCACTCTACAACAAAATATAAATTTCAGAGGACATAAATGATGATGCACCTGGCACTTGAGCTTTTGTCACCGACACTAGAAAGACTAGAAGAATAACCAGAAGACATGAACTCTCCATTGCTCTTCTCTCTCCTCTCTCCTCTCTCTCTTCTCTTCTCTTCTCTCTCTCTCTCTCTTTGTTTTGAAAATAACGCAGGAGCTGCCTTATGCTTCATGAATACAAAGTTTCCATTATTTATTTCTCTCTAAAACATAGCAAGGGCCAACTGAGTGTGAGTCTCTCTCTCTCTCTCTTCTATAAACTATCTTTCCCGCGTCAAGTGGTGGTTAAGGATTACTAATAATGCTGCACAACTCTATAAATATCCCTGTGCTACTTTATGGATCCATATCCTCCACGGTACCGTAGAAGATTTCCTATTACAATTAGCTATTTACGGTTTGAGATTAACTCTCGGCCGGTTTGGGATTCGAGCTGACTGAGGGGACAGTATTATTGGGCTTTGAGATCCGTGCCAAGTTAAAAAGAACGGTCCAGATCAAGTAATTGTAAAAGATTCCCTATTACGGTACTGCACTGGATGTGAATTCCTACTTTATAGGAATTCCGATCCCTATAGTAGCTCAATTATATTTGACTTTGTATCCAGACCGTCCGATCAGAATCTGTTCGCATTTTAAAGAGACCCCATAAATTCTAATTTGACTGAATTGGTCCGGATTCTCATCGGACGGTCTGAATCCAACCTTAATGATTTTATATAGGTGACGGTTTGTTTTCTTATATTTTAAAATTAATCACATAACAGTAAAAAAAAAATAAGGTGATTATAGGTTTTGAAATAAAAATGTTATTAAAAACCTTGGTATTCTTCACTGGGAAGAATATATTTTCGTGAGGTACACCAAACTAAACCACAATACTGATACAAAAGGTGTCAGTCAGTCTTTTTCAAACATATCCCATTTTGGCCCACTATAAGCCGTCACCGACTCACCGTGTGGTGACTGCAGTCTGCTTCTAGTTGACTGTTCGTCCCACGCGGGTTACAGTACACGTTTAGTTTAGTTTATGTTACGACTTACGAAGGAGATGAAGATGCAAGGACAAAAGTATATTATTGTTTAATTAACATATCAACGACCCACTATGATTATTCACACGGTTAAGTCCACAAGTCAAGAAGACTCAATAATTAAAGCAAGAGTAGCTGAGTACGTAGGGTACCACACTTACGAATTCATATCACCTAAGCTAACATAATCTTTCTGTTTAGATCCGGACCGTCCGATTAAAATCCGCACGACTATTAAAAATACATCGTGCACGGTTAGATTGACCAAGATTCTAATCGAACGGTCATGATCTAAACAGAAATATTATGTTACCTCATAGGATATGGACTCCCACACTTACTATATACCAGTGTTGTAAATAATGGTATGTATGCGCTTGTCGAACGGTACTCTGTCCATCCGTCAAGCGATTAATCAATAATAATTAGAAATAATAAAAAATAATCGAACGATTAGTCGGAAAAATCCGTATCGGTTTGGTCACCGCCAACGATTAATCAGCTTAAACAGACGTTTTTTTACAACACTGTTGTATATAATCCCAGCCAAATGAATTTTTTTTATCAATCTAGATTAACATTCGTGCTAGGTTCAAAGACAGACGGTGTAGATCTTTCATTACTCTCTGAATCTGAACTCATAATTAAATGTACCAACTTTTTAAAATAACCCGGCTTTTTTTATTTAAAAGCTTAATTATAACACCCTCCAAAATGTCTTATTTTTCAACGGATCAACATTTTTTAATCACCCCACATGTAAGGTTCCTTCCTGCATCAGTTTCATCCATGTAATATTTAGTGAATATTTTGTTCTTTTTTCTCTTGCATGTGAGATTAGTTGTATTAAAAAAACAAAAAACTTTGATAGTCTGGTCTTTTAAAAATGAGGAGGGATCAAATTACAACAAATTTGAGTTACAACAACTATTTTTTTCATTTTCCAAGTCCAAATCGTCGATCCAAACCATTCAACATGATTATCTAAATAAAATGTGCTTGCAGATCAAATTTTACATTTTTTTGAATTTTTTTACTATTTATTAAGATGGGTACAAAATTCAATGGTCTAAATATGACTATTTTTTGTAAAATACTTAATAAATAGTAAAAAAATTCAAAAAAATGTAAAATTTGATCTGCAAGCACATTTTATTGTGGAGATCATGTTGAACAGTTTGGATCGACGATTTGGACTTTAAAAATGAAAAAAATAGTTGTTGTAACTTTGTTGTAACTCAAATTTGTTGTAACTTTGATCCCTCCTCTTTAAAAATTTCAATTTCTAGGATTTTAATAGTATTTATAGTGTGAATTAGCCGAGTTTGTTCTTTAACAACAAATATATTAGTAGCCGGTACTTGTTCTTTTCTTATGTAAAGGGAGAATGAATTCTAATTATTTTATTGAATTCTGAGTTATTTCTATCTTTAATATTTTTGAAGTAATAATTAAAAATTCAATGAAACTTTTGACGTAACAGGTAAAGCGCCTACTAATAAGTCTGACTAGTATAATATCGATGTTATAAGAAGAAGAGAGAGATGTATGTAAGACTGACTTCTAAGTCCACCGTTGCCCGACTTGTAACTCCTTCACATATTGAAAAAACAAGTTTGATGATCGAGTTGTTTATTTTGTACGATAGTGCCTTTTTCAATTACTGTCAATCTCACGATCCAACTTCAACCGTCAAATGTAAAGTCGCAAGTGTTGGTCCACTAACAACGTTTGCGGTGTGAACTGGGACCCAACAAATTGTCGGAACTCGAAACAATCCTAGTATGAGAATCTTGTATTTAATTAATTTGCATCAACATGATATATGATACAAATTGACGTCACGAGTTATCTACACGGAGCTTATTAATTAAATAATAAATTATGTTCTAACTAATTATTTTACCATTTTCACATTCCAATCATCCATTTACCAAGTCAATATATTATGATCTCAATTGAATACCGCATGATAGATTTCTAGCCTACATTAAATGGATCCGTATTCTCTCAGGCATAGTGACAACTTAATTATTCGGAAAAGGTTCAGCGAGATCAAAAATTCGTAATTCGGATATAATTCGGAAATAATTCGGAATTATACATTAAATCAGAATCAAAAACTTAGTCTGGTCTGAATTCTGATCAGACGTTCCAGATCCAAACTCAAAATTTGAGTTACTTTAGAGATCGAAATTAGATAAAGTAAAAACAAGCAGCATTAATATATTGAGTTCTATTCTTGGTCAAAAGTCAATCAAAACTCAAAAGTTTAGAGACTCTGGCCCCACCACGTGCGCAAATATTAGCTGGAAACCACATATGCGCTGAAGACTCCTTCTCTGTCCCACGTGCACTAGCCTTAGCCTCTCGGCGCTTTTTTTAGGCGAAAGAAATCATGGAGGGAAGCGACGAATTTTGCCTAAAAAACGCGAATAATACGGAAAATTCGTTTTAAACGCGAATAATTCGCGAACTAAACGTTTTATTCGCGAATTACCTTATTATACGCGGATTGATGCGCCATAGATTCAGATCCGAATAATACGCGAATCTTGTTACTATGCTCCCAGGTACCTACCTGACTCAAGACAATTAAAAGGTACGGTCCAGATTTACTCTCAGCCGGTGTCTATTCAGGATAGCACAGGGGCAAGTATTGATTGTGCTTTGAGATTCGTGTCAAGTTAAAACATCAATTGTACTCGGTCAGGTTAAGGTAACATGAAGTGATGTGAATTCACATTAAATGGCCCTTCTTTATTATCTAGGTACGGAAAAAATAACAATAGTCTCTTTTTCAAAAAAGAAAAGAAAAGATATATCGTTTATATATTCCTACAACACTTTATCTCGGCACGGTAATTGAACTAAATTTTAATGTACCAACTTTTTAAAATAAACCCGGCTTTTTTTATTAAAAGTTTATAACACCCTCCAAAATGTCTTATTTTTCAACGAATCAACATTTTTTAATCACCCCACACATGTAAGGTTCGTTCCTGCATCAGTTTCATCCATGTAATATTTATATGAATATTTTGTTCTTTTTTCTCATGCATGTGAGATTAGTTGTATTAAAAAAAACAAAAAACTTTGATAGTCTGGTCTTTTAAAATTTCCAATTTCTAGGATTTTAATAGTATTTATAGTATGTATAAGTACTTGTTCTTTTCTTATGTAAGGGGAAAATGAATTCTAATTATTTTATTGAATTCTGAGTTATTTCTATCTTTAATATTTTTGAAGTAGCAGGCAAAGCAGCTAGTTATATTTTATTAAAATAATTAAAAGTTCAATAAAACTTTTGACGTAATAGGTAAAGCGCCTACTAATGAGTCCGGCTAGTATGACATCGATATTATATGATACAACTACAAAATTGATAGGATAAACTTCAAACCATTCAAACCGATTTATTTTAGGAGTGATGTGTTTAATACAAAAAAATTATATTTTTTAGTTATTTTAGTATCAAATCAAGCGGTCAAAAATGTTGAAAAATGAATGCATTAAAATTAACTTAAAAACTCACACATTTGAACCGCTTGACTTGATACTAAATAAATTCGAAAAATTATAAATTTTGTATGTAACGCACAACCAATGAATAGATCGGTTTGACACTTTGGATTCACTATTTGAAGTCGATTCATAGATTTTGGAGTTTGTGTTATAGAGGCTGAAATGACATACTAGCCAGACTCCCTACTAATATACTATTAATATGTTTATTTTAGTTTTTAATTGCTTGTTTATTAATTATATTGAAAATTTATAAATTTAACAAGTAAACACATTATTAGTGAAATAATTATTTTTAATGGGTTTTGGGTTATTATAGATCATTTGAAACCAATT
>JAJGRW010000622.1:54867-74494 GCA_025461045.1 Carex parvula | reverse complement strand
GTTGAAACCCAACTACCTTATAAGTGATGCATCTACATGTGTGTTAATTATAGAATTAATATTGTATAGAGTCAGTGATAAAAAATGTTTAAAATGAATGCATTAAAATTAACTTATAAATCTTAAAATGTATGCATTTGCTCTACCTTGGATTTTGAATTTTTTATATAACTCATATTGTATTAGATTGTTGCCGTACTTTAGATATTTTTTTGCCCTATCCTACGAAGTTCAAATTTTCCAACGCATAATGCAATTTGTAGTCTTTTAAAATTTTACTTTAATATTTTTACCCACTCTTAATTTAAATTCTGACTATGCCACTTTATATGATAGATCTAGTTCTAACATGGTTATTATAGTGAACAAATTCGGTTTCGTATTAGATTCTCAAATCAAGGCCGAATCAGATATGGGCCATATTATTGACCCAATTGTAAACACTACGTTGATTCTGGATCTATCAATCATGCCTTTCTAAGAAGTCAAGTTTGAGTAGTATATCATATATATATGGTGATCTACTTTGGATTTACTTACAAGGTGATCTACTTTAGATTTACTTAATGTAGTGCTTCTGCATATGAAATTTCAACACTAATTAATTGCTTTGGTTGTTAGAAATACTCGTCAGCGCTAGCTGTTACTATATTACGTCGACAATATCGATCATGACCTTACAATTCGGGTCATCGGGTAAACTCTCATTTTGGTTTAAATCCATATTCTTGCAAGTATATAAATGGTCCCAAGAGTACTAGTATATATGTCATGATTCAAGAGCTATAATGTAACATACAAATATATATATTTTATAATTAAAAAACCATACTCAGATTGATCTAGCTTGTGGCACCCATTGTACAGTTTAGACTTTTTATACTGCTAACTGAAATGGACGAGAAATGATCAAGCAGTATAACATTAATTATTCCAAACTAGTCAATAACGAATTGATCAAGCAGGATACTAGCTGGGATCGAAATAAAAATAACAACATAAAACAAAACAAAACAAAAGATAACAAGAAACAACGGGAAACAACGGGAACGCATGGATGTCAAGCTCCAACTGTTAGAACCAGTCCTGACACACAAACAGTTTCGCATCGGGCAGTAGAACACTTGGATGTCAAGCTCAATAAGATCCCCATGGTTATCTCGTTTCAGGTGCTTTTTGGATATGATGCCTCGTGCTAGAGTGAACTCTCCGGTCCCTCCGACAATGAACCACTCACCATTTTCTACATCAGGCCCCACCGCCTGAAGCGTCGACCCCTTGCTGTTTGATATGCGATGCATATATATATATATATATATATATATATATATATATATATGGGTTAGAGAGTTACACTAGCTACGTACTTAACGTCTGTCAAAAATGAAATCATGTGGTGTGTATAACCTGACATCACATCCAATTGATCAAGGCACCAAATATAAAAGTTGAAAATATATAGAAAATTTCATCTAATTAATTATGATCAGCTCCAAGTTTTTAATTAACTTGCATACGCGCGTACGTACCTGTCATCCTCGAACACAATGCTGAAAGAGTTGTACCATATCGGGTTGCTCATTCCATCCTGGATATGCAGGCCAGCCTGTGCACGTGCAATGATCTTTGCGTCGGGGCCGACTCCATCGTACAAGGTCCAATCATTAACAGAGGCGCAACCAAATGAATTAGGAAGTAATTTTGCATACGGGTGGTGTAAGTACAACTGTAAGTAAAGTTCATTTTTCTTGGCAAGTATTGAGGATTTTTTTTAAAAACCATAAATAAAATAATTAAATTTACCAAAACGACATGATTACCCGAAGATTTACAAAAACTATCAATACCGAGATGCCAATTCGGTCCTAACGAATTTTTTTTCTCCGGACCGAATTGCCAATTCGGTCCCCCTCTTTTTCACAACAAATCAATATTAAAGCTTGTGGTCTTGTGGCCGATCGTGTGTGGCCCCCTTTGGACCGAACAGGTCTGGACCGAATTGCCAATTCGGTCCGAAGGATTTTTTTTTCTCCGGACCGAATTGGCAATTCGGTCCAGTTTTTTTTTTTTTTTTAATAGAAATACTAAGAAGAACAAAATAAAGAAATCTAATACTGAAAATTTATATTTTTTGTTAGATTACTTCTTTTGATTTATAATTAGTAAAAATTGGTAATCTGCAAGTTCATTATGTAACTAATTTACTGAGCTACTTGGATTGAATAATAAAAATAAAAATCTTAATCAGAAACTTCAACTCAAGTTTTGAGGCTCTTCCCTTTGTTTTTTGGCGATTCTGAATTTCGGAATCCGGCATAGCAGGCACAGACGCATGCGCATTTTCGCAAGTTTTCCGAAAAGTGGTCATTTGCTGAAATCGGACACTCGAGCGTCATTTTATGACCGTTTGAAGTTTCGCTGTCGTTTTTCGCCTTTTTAGTGAAGATATCGTCCCTATTTATATGTAATTTAGCGTAATGTAATGTAATTTAGTGTAATTTAACTATTATAGTGTAATTCAACATAATTTCAAGTAATTTAGCGTATTTTAGTATGAGGGGGGATCAAGTTACAACAAATTTGAGTTACAACAAAGTTACAACAATCATTTTTTTCATTTTCAAAGTCCAAATCGTCGATCCAAACCGTTTAACATGATTATCTAAATAAAATGTGATTGCAGATCAAATTTTCTGTGATTTTCTGTGATTTTCTGTGCCGCAACCCGTGAAAACAGAGAAAAAACAGCCAGACCGAAATGCCAATTCGGTCCGGAGAAAAAAAATTTGTTCGGACCGAATTGGCATCTCAGTATTGATGGTTTTTTTAAATCTTCGGGTAATCATGTCGTTTTGGTAATTTAATTATTTTATTTATGGTTTTTAAAAAAAATCCAAGTATTGAAGCCATGGCTATATATATAGGACCGAAATTTTTATTGTTACCATAAGAAAAAATTCAAATTAAATCGTTACCATTCTGTTGGGGTCCTTATCAATTCTACCACTCCTCGCTAACCCAGTTCGCGCATCAAATAGGCTGATGCGCGGACTGGGGCCAGGTGGCTGACTGGGTTGGAGCACCAACCTCTTCTGCCTATTAAGGCACCAACTCAGTATTATTTTTATGTTGCGTATTTAGATATTATTTTAGATCGTTATTTCGATTAGTTTTATGTTGCGTATTTAGATATTATTTTCATATTACTTCTTATGTTGCGTATTTT
The DNA here is from genome assembly GCA_025461045.1 of Carex parvula. Classification (NCBI taxonomy): domain Eukaryota; kingdom Viridiplantae; phylum Streptophyta; class Magnoliopsida; order Poales; family Cyperaceae; genus Carex; species Carex parvula. The sequence continues at coordinate 71,268 of JAJGRW010000622.1, read as the reverse complement.
AGATCTCATATCCCGCGATACATAAGTACATGAAAACATAAGAACACACCATAGATAAAACATAACACAAAACGATACATATTCCGCAGTCATAGTATCTTAAAACATAACACACAATACATAAAACATTACCGAAAGCCTTAACCTTAATACAAAACAGAAAGTTTGTACCATAATACATAACCGAAAACCCTAACCTTAATACATAAACAGAAAGCCCTAACCATGACATTATTGGGTACGGTTCCTAGCATCCCTTCTTCTTCTCGCATTCCTTTCGAGGGTAGCTCTGTTGGTCTCGTGACCCCTTGTCATTCCTTCCAGTATGTCCATCCACATTATGATCCTGTTGTGGTTAGGGCTTTCTGTTTATGTATTAAGAAGGGCGTTTTGTTTAATAAAATATTGGGATCCTGTTGTGGTTAGGGAACCGTACCCAATAATGCCATGGTTAGGGCTTTCTGTTTATGTATTAAGGTTAGGGTTTTCGGTTATGTATTATGGTACAAACTTTCTGTTTTGTATTAAGGTTAAGACTTTCGGTAATGTTTTATGTATTGTGTGTTATGTTTTAAGATACTATGACTGCGGAATATATATCGTTGTGTGTTATGTTTTATCTATGGTGTGTTCTTATGTTTTCATGTATTATGTATCGCGGGATATGAGATCTAAAATACGCAACATAAGAAGTAATATGAAAATAATATCTAAATACGCAACATAAAACTAATCGAAATAACGATCTAAAATAATATCTAAATACGCAACATAAAAATAATACTGAATTGGTGCCTTAATAGGCAGAAGAGGTTGGTGCGCCAACCCAGTCAGCGCACCACCTGGTGCGCCAACCCAGTCCGCACATCAGCCTATTTGGTGTGCGAACTGGGTTAGCGAGGGTGGTAGAATTGATAAGGGCCCCAACAGAGTGGTAACGATTTAATTTGGATTTTTTCTTATGGTAACAATAAAATTTTAGTATATAGGACTGTTGGTACAAGGAGGAGAGAATTTATATACAAATCTACAGTACACATACGCTTTATTTCAATTTAAAAATGAAATAAATGTGACGTCAATGCAAGGTAGTTACCTCAGAAGAAATAATGGACACCACAAAGTCAGAAGGTGCTTGTTAATTAAAATGCCGACTCGATCAATGCATTGAATTGACTTAATTAATCTCGTGTTCGGTCGTTGGAGACTTTAGGATGAAGTTTTAAACCAAAAATTAATTACAAATAACGGTAAAAGGAAATACACATGGATGGAAAATTTCAAAACAGCAACTCCTTATCTCGTTTTGCATTGACGAAGAGCTAATATTTATATTATGATATAATTTAAGGATTTATTTTTGGTGCATGCATTAGAAGGAACAATATAAAAATCAAAAAAATTGTAAATTTGATTCATTAGAAGGAACAATATAGAAACCCTATGGCATTTACCCAAATCCTATCTCTGACAACCTCACAAATAATGGCAAGACCAGACCCAGCTTGGTCACTGAACCTGGCTCAACCCGGGCCCAGAAGTATTAGGAAATGAATAAAATTCCACATATATATATAATTGTCATATGCGAGATTCACACTAGTGACCACACGGAGATATAACATGGCTCAACACCTCCAGGTCCAGGTTGGGTTTTCTGATAGATTGACCAGAACCTGCCAGATTATGATCTGACCTTACTTGGCATGTGTCAGAGCTAAAACTGCTGCCCGTATAAACATTACATTTAAACTCATGTGGTGCCTAATCAAGCTTGAGCTTGTCAGTGCTCTCTGGAACGAAACGAACAGACTCTTCGAGTGTTATGTTGCTTGGAATCGTTGCCATTATCAGAATAGAGAACAAAACATTAGCAGCATATGAAATGAAACAATTCTAAAGTAACCCAGCTACCGGCTAGGGGGGATATGCTACAACCCATCCCAACCCGACCAAAAATTATTAGAAATTGAAGAATATTCCATGTAATTGTCATAAGCGAGATCCACACTAGAGATCGCACAGAGATATAACAGGTCGAGGCAAGCAGGGTTTTGTGACAGCTAGTGCAGACCACTAAAGATAATACCAGAAACACGGAACACCTAAACAGGTCCCCAAATTAGATACAAATACCTATATTTACATCCAAGTCGGGCCAGTCACCGGACCCAGTAAAAGTGCAAAGAAGATTATAAGGTCGAAGCTTTCCGGAATGCAAGCCCAAGTAAAAGACTGTTTCTTCAGCAAAACAAAATTGTAACAGACCAGTTAGAATTAGCAAAGAGTAGAAAAGAGTACTACAAGTCAAGAACTAAAAAAACAGAGACCTCAACAAATATATGACAATGGTATCACAAACAACAGATGTGCCCACAGTAACACAACTCCATAATGGATCATTGTTAGAGACATACTAAAAAACAATGATCTGTTTAAAGAATATACAAAATTGTCCTACAATAGATCATGAATAGTTACTACCTCAATATCTCATCCATCTACCATTGTGAATTGTGTTTTGACTACTAGAAATAGTAAAAGGCTTGATGATAAGCTTTAGCTTGTACGAGTTCCTGGATTAGTTCTTTTTATGGCTTTCAAGAGCGGAATAAGCAAATTGTACGAGTTCTCCCAACTCCCAAAAAGATTTGCAATAGCAAGCTCACGGCCTCACCATAATTTATTATACTTGAGAGTTATCTTTTTGTATGTGGCCTTGACGACATCTCGGATATAATTTATACTTGCGCACACATCCCTTCTCATGGTCCCATCAATTGCAAGAGCAACAATTTCTGCTGTAAGCTGACAATGATCAGCACGTGATGCCGGTACTTTGCATTCATGAGTGATTGTTTGTTTGCTAATAATCAAAGATTATGAAAAACCATTAGGCTTCGCGTATAACTTGAATTTGCAAAAATCATCTTTGCACACCACAACTAAATGTCAAGGTTGGCTTTTAGAAACCATACACTCAAAATTGTTCATGATATGAAACTCATTGATTGCTACATTTAGAGTCGTTTTCGACTCAAACACTTTGCCTACAGCCAATGTAATGTTCTCTTTGTGCCACCGAAAAAATCGACATCCGCATGCCGAAAACCAGATATGTCATTAAAACTATCAACCGGATGTCTCATATTTTACCAGCCAGTTATCGGGTACTGTGTTTGGCTGGACTGTGAACAAGACTATGATTATGACTGTCTGGTCGGTCCAACATCATCGTCGAAATCCGATAACTCATCTGAGAGCATCTCATCACCGCTCTCCAAACTATAATAATCAATTGTATCCACAGGTAAATGCGAATAATTAGGGACCGGTACCGGTCTACGGACCCGAACAGTTTTGGGTCGAGTTATAGGTTCAGGGTTTCGACTGGTACTGGATCAGAATCGAGATTCAGGGATCTGACTTGGTACAAAGGCCTGACTGTTCAGATTCAATTGGGAATTAAAACCAGCATTGTTCGATTCAAATTCTACACACAACTCTAGAACCGATTACCTTTGTGAGAAAAATGCCACAATTCCTATAATCATTTCGAACGATGCCTGGTTTATTACCGGTACTAATTCGTAGTTACGTTGGTCATCGATAAACATATTAAACCTGACTTGAATTTTCAGATTTGCTCACTAACAGTATACCCAACCAGTTTATAAATCTCATTCTGAAGATAATCAAAGTTATAGTTCACGGTTAGCGGTAATGATTATTTAGGCCGAGTACAATAAAATACCCCGTCATCATTATATTGGATTTATCCTCCAACAAAAATTTTCACACAGGTCATTTTTTATTTTGGTTGGTCTGAATAACAAACTACAATTTAAAAAATAATAACTCTATAAGTACAACATAAATTGAAAAATTAAATAATTTAAAATTAATAAAACAAAAACAACTTACAAACACTTTCAGAGTATGATTTTCTCCACTCTTCTTTGTTTCTCGTTTTAATACATGAAAGAGGAGTATATGTGAGAGGTAATATGTGAGAGAGGAGGGAAACAGGCTTCTATTTATAGAACATTTTGACTAAAACCGTAAAATTAAATTCCGAATTTAGGACTACAAAAGAACTTTCCCGATTTTAGGAAAAAATCGCATTTTTTTTCTGATTTCTAAAACCGTAATTTTTATCTGCAATTTTGAAAGGTCTAGAACCGAGAATTATTTTTGCAGAAAGAACTTATTCTCCAATTTGGACATTTTTCAATATTAGGTGTAGATTTCAAAATTAATTAATAATTTTGGATATTAATAAAAATTTCAGATTATAGGGAAATTATTAATTAATTTCGAATTATAGGGGGTTCATTTTGAGATTCGTATCAGGTTAAAACAACAGTCCATATTTAATTTCGGTTTTTTTATTAATACCCTCAACAAAAAAGAAAATATCAAATCTGACCTCGATCCCAAAATTTTACTAAAAATACCCTGACCGCCCCCTAGTGGAGCGGTCCACTATTTTTTTTTTTTTTTAAGATACAATATGAATAGCAAGATGCTGAATTTGAACGCTAAAAATTCAGATTTTTTTTTTAAATATTTGTTAAATTACTTATTTTGATGTATAATTAGCATATTTATACTATAATACGTTGAATTACACTAAATTACTTTAAATTACGCTAAACTCTAAACCCTAAACTCTTATTTTGAACAATTTCTAAAACCCTAAACTCTAAATCCTAAAAATTACCGTACATTAAATGATTTACAATTTTCACATAGCATATTTATAAAAATTAGTGATATTTAAAACAAAACCCTAAACTCTAATTTCTAAACCCTAGTTTCCGACATTATTATTAATAAATGTACCCACATTAACAGAGTTTTTTGTTAGATTATTTCTTTTGATGTATAATTAGCATATTTATACCAAAATATGCTAAATTACTTGAAATTATGTTAAATTACGTTGAATAACACTAAATTACGTTAAATTACACTAAATTAAATTAAATTACACTAAAATACGGTAAATTACGCTAAATTACATATGAATAGGAACGATATATTCACTACAAGACGAAAAAAGACGACGAAACTTCAAACGGTCATAAAACTACGCTCAAGTGTCCGATTTCAGCAAATGACAACTTTTCAAAAAACTTGCGATAAGACACATGCGTCCGTACCGGCAATTCTGGATTCCAAAATTTAAAATTGCCAAAAACCTAAGGAAAGAGACTCAAAACTTGAGTTAAAGTTTCCGATTAAGATTTTAATTTCTATTATTCAATCTAAGTAAGATCAGTAAATTAGTTATATAATGAATTTGTAGAGTACTAATTTTTACTATTTTTAAAATTTATTTACTATTTTTTATAATTTATAAAAAATGTCACAAAATCAATCTAATTTAATGTAATTTTACGTAGTTTAACGTAATTTACCGTATTTCATTATAATTAACTACATTAGTATAATTTACCATATTTTAACGTAATTTAACATAATTTTAAATAATTTAATATAATTTCAAGTAATTTAACATATTTTAATATAAATATACTAATTATAAATCAAAAAAATTAATTTAACAAATATTTAAAATAAAAATCTGAATTTTTAACATTTAAATTCAGCATCTTGCTATTCATATTATCTCTAAAAAAATATATATAGTGAACCGCCCCACGAGAGACGGTCTACTTACAAATAGTGGACCGCCCCACTAGGGGGTGGTCAACGTATTTTTAGTAAAATTTGATATCAAGAACAAATTTGATATTTTCTTTTTTATTAGGGGTATTAATAAAAAAAACCGGAATTTAATTCATTCTGTCAATTTATTCCCATTTATTTAAAAGAAAATTACACTTATACACGGTTTTCTATATAATAATTAAGATTTGAGCATGCATGTGCTATAAAAAATAAATTGCGTACAAGATTACAAAATTGATCGACTTAGTATCATAAACAGATACAATACTCTTCTATAGTTGTATCAAAAGAAGGATTATGTGATCAGAATTCAAATACAACCTCTGGCAGTTCTAATCAGAAACTCAAACGAACGATAAATCAATCCATGAAACCTGAAATTAAAAAAAAAAAAACGAAATGGTGTACCACTTCAACAAAAAAACCTATACTTGATCAGAAAACCAATATGTTCTCTGTCATTTCTAAATCAGAAACACAGACCAAGGTTTTTAATCATCATCTCAAGCAGGCAATAATATACAAAATTGGGGTTCAATTGAATTTTAAAAAAAAATGAACGAAATTGGGGTTCACTTGAACAAAAAAACCCACTTGATCAGAAAAAAACAATATGTTCTCTGTCATTTCTAAATCAGAAACACAGACCAAGGTTTTTAATCATCATCTCAAGCAGGCAATAACACACAATCTAAGAGCATCAATTTGAATGCAATATAATCAAAAAAGGGTCATCAGAGACTTAAATACAAAAGGAATCATGTAATATTCTATCATATTGTTGCAGTATTTGCTCATCCCTTGATCCAAAACACAACAAAAATCACATGCTGGTAAATTTTGCAAAACATAACACTGAGAGAGATCATATTCATACAACAAGTACATGTACTATTCCAATGGAACACGCAAGTGACTCAGAGGTAAGAGTTACACGTGTAACGAAAAGAACACTGTTTGATTTACCAGATTTGTAACTGTATCAGCCACTAATCAAATCAGACACCTGACTAAACCCGGATTACCAGTACTTAATATACACTCAAAAAGAAAAAAAAAAAACGCAATTAAAAATCAAATATTGTATAATGTTGGATCGAATACAAGAGCAAGGGAACAAAGTACAGAACCCCCCTCGGTCATGCAATCCATAAATAGATCTAGCTGATGGATTCAAAAAAAAATCAAATCATAGGTGTTTGGCCACACGAAAGACCACATAGTTCTAACGATCCAAAACCCGTTATATCAGCAACGACTAAGTTTATAGGGTTTTAGTCGACTCATTACCTCTGATCTGGTAATATATTTCAAATCAACAAGAAAAGAACGAGCGAAAGACTTAGACAAAAATGAGTACAATCACAACCAAAGGAAAGAATTTGTTGATGGCGTACTCACGGGACGCCACCGCCTCTTGTCCTCTCCGCCATTTGCCCTCTCTCGCAAAACCCTATTTTGATAGGGCGGCTGAGATTGAAGAGAGGTTTTGCATCATTTATAAATGAACATAAGAAGGTTCTCAAAGTTGCGCCTCAGCAGATTAAGTAGAGAAAGTACGGCCCGATAAGGTCCAAAAATGCGATGCCACCAGGCCCATAGGCCCATAAAAATACCACCCGTACGGTGCAACGGAAATCATAACCCGTCTCGCTCCAACTAGCAAATAAATTTGAGGAATATTTGAGGTGAAAATTTAATTGGGTTAGATTTTTTTCCTCGAAAAAGGAAAAAAATATTATTTTTTTTATTAAAATATGCCTTGTATTTCTCATAATAAGAGTTTAAGGTATAAGAAAGAAAAATTGAATAAGGAGAACAAAATTAATGTTTCTCAATACAAACTATATAGAAAACCTTCAAAACTATTGTGAGAATATTTGACTCGAAATTTTTATTTTTACCATTTTCTCAAAAAAATAAACCAAAACACTCATGTTTATGAGGAATTTGAATTCTACCCAGACAGCACAGGCATTCTGCGGCCCCAAATACTGAAGTCCGCACAATGCCGCTGCGGCCCCAGTCAGGGGACCGCAGAATGCCAGAGCAGCACCATTGTTTTTTTTTTTTTTTTAAGTTTGTTTGCTACGTGCTTTGGAATTTGAACAGAAACAAAGAAAATTAATATTCTTTCTTTCAATTCATACTTTGAAATTTGTGCTTCTCACATATCAAATTGACTCCATTTCAGTGCTAAAACCAAAAAAATAAAATGGGGCCGCTCAGGCATTATGCGGCCTCTAGGCTAGGGCCGCATTGGTATAGTGCGGACCTAGTCTTTGAGACTGCATCAGTGTTTTGCGGCCTAGGTAGGAATAGAATTCCCAGAAAATGGAGTGTTCTAGTTTTTTTTTTTTTTTTTTTTGGAAAAATGGTATAATTTAAAATTTCGGATATTTGACAGTATATTGGTAAGACTGAAAAGTATATTTCTGGTATTCAGGCGAGCATTTAATAATGAGATTATGAAAACGTTTGATAATATTTTATTAAGATTGGACAGTATGTTTTTTAAGATCCGAGACATGATTCGGTAATATCTTCGTAGGATTTGGTCATTATTGAGAAATATATTAATGACTTGATATAATGAGATAAAAGGAGGATGAAGTTCAAGTATCTCCATTCTTATCTTAAGCATGTAGATGTTGTGATCCGCAACGGCTGTGATTAAAAGATTAAAATTTCAAATTCATTATCAGTCATCTAATTAAATAATATGACATCTTTTTGATGTTTTTCTAGTATAAATTTATTTAAATACTTATAGACAAATTATATTATCTTTTTAATTAGTATTTATATTTTTTTTTCATTTCTTAAATGTCATTTAAGGAATTTTTAAATTAATTGATAATTGATTAATTATGTCATTATTTTTTTTATTTTTTTTATATTATTTAAGGAATGTTATTTGTCATTTCATATGTCATTTTGTATGAAAATATGTAAAAAGATAAAAAAAAAAGTATGTTCTTTAATAAATATTATTTATATATAGATAGTAATGTTATTTGTTATTTACTCTAAATTTTTTATGAAAATATATCATTATCTCTTATAATATGTCATCGTTGTAATGCAGGGACACTATACTAAGTATAACTATTGTATAGTAACTATTATAAGATGTAATTGTCTAATTGAGAATCAATCAAGAGATGAATCAAAGAAGAATAAATTTGTGGGAAACAACTAAATCAGGTAATGTAAATATAGAGGTTTCTATTATAAATTTAGCTTGACGCTGACATCAAATATAGTAGGAACAATTTTCATTTTAAACTTGAGCTTACATTTCCTCCAAATGTACACGATCTACCAAATTATGAAATTAAGGTGAGCTGATGAGGTTTGTTTAGCTCAGCAGCTGAGAGGCCATCAGATTCGCCATCACGGTGTCACTATCATATTTTCATCACGCCAAAACCGATCGAGTGCCCCTTGGCCCTTGCCATTCGAGCCGCATCAGATTCTCTCCATTTTGATTAGGAACAGTTTTGATTTTAAACTTGAAATTCTCTTGACCACAAATGTATAGTAGGGGATCTACATCTACATCTACATGGTGAAGACGGAATGAGGTTCCCTAGCCTAGAGGACCAATTAAATTAAGTTAAGCTGATGAGGTCCCCAAGACTTTTGAAATTCGTTTAAAAAATATATGATGGTATCATATATATATATATATTGCAATTAATTAAGCATGGAACCTGCTTTGTTTTTCTCAGGAGGACGAGGTCATCATGGTGTCACTATCATAGCTACACATGATATCACGCAAAAACCTAACTAACTAAAAAAGAACTTCAAAATTATGATTTTTATATTCCCTCGTATAGTAACAAGTATGATGATTGTTGAAAATAAAGGATGATAAGAGGGGATTGATCTCAGCCACACATCATTGATCAATTAAAAATAGAAAAGGAACACTGTACAGTACCAACGGTACAATAAAGAGCCGTTAGAATCTGTTTTGTATAAATAGAACTTAGGAACCTTGTAACCGTAGACAAGATATACAAAAAAATTATTAATAACATTTCTTTTCTCCTCAGAATCAAATTGTCTCATAATTCTCAACATGGTATCAGAGCTTCAGGCTCGATTCTGATAACTCAATATCCAATAACTCGATAAAAGCTTCCGATAAACTCTCAATCAAAAACATAAGCAGTGCAAGAATGGATCCATGGGGGCAGCAATCTCATGAAGCTACCAACCCATCGAAACTTTCTCCACAATTGCTAAATGGCTCGAATTACATTTCATGGGCCAAATCAGTCTCGATTACCCTTAGTGGTAGAGACAAAATTGATTTCATCACCAGAGACAACAAAATACCAGAACCAGCCAATCCAGAGAGGATAACAGAGGCCGAGAAAACCCAAATCAGAAAATGGCAAAAAGAAGACCACTATGTAATGTCTCTCCTATATGGATCAATGGAACAGCAAGTTCTTGATCTATTTCTCCAGAATTGCAACACATCAAAAGAACTATGGGATGAAGTTCAATCTTTTTATGGGCAGCGAAAAAATCATTCCCATGTTTATAGATTGCAACTCGAAATCCAGCAAGAAAAGAAGGGAACAAAAACCCATTTAGAATATCTTGCATCTTTAAAGAAAAAATATGATGAACTTGATATCTATCGGCCATTCACGACTGACCGAAAAGATCTCAAAAAAAGAAAAGAGGAAGATCGAATTTTCTCGTACCTCGCAGGCCTTGATGCAAGCTATGAGAACATTCGGTCACAAATTATCCGAGCACCCGACCTTCCCTCCTTTTCCGAGGTTGTAAATCAAATTCAAAGAGAAGACTCCTTACGGGAGGCGATGGGGGGTCCACAAGCTAACCATGGCGAAGGACACGAGCCCCACAGCCATGCCGTCCGAAATCCTGAACCGCACGGCCATGCCGTCCGAAACCCTAGTTTTCAATCTCTCCCAAATCGGCCAAATCACAAGGGCGAGAAATGCACATATTGCAAGAAGGACGGCCACAAAGCCGAGAGGTGTTTCTTTCTTCATCCACACCTCAGACCCAAATGGTGGAAGGAGGCAGAACCAAAGAGGGGAGCCGACGGAGATGAAGAAAAGAAAAGAGAGAAGGAAAGGGATTTTTCGCGTGGGGGATTTGTGTCTCAAACCGGACCCGGATCCAAACATAATAACCCATCCGGTTCAACCGAACCAGGCTCAAACAAAAACAGAGAAGGTTTTTTCGCTAGCGGGTCAAATGGGTCAGGTTCAGCTGATCAAATGCAACAGCTCCTCCAACAGCTTTCTGTGTTAATTTCCAATCAAACACAAATTCAAAGCTCATGTGGTACTGTTTCTTACTCTAAGAATTTTAATTTAATCGACCAAATAATTATTGATAGCGGTGCAACCGACCACATGTTTGGAAATGAAAAATTTCTTAACAATCTCAAATTACCCAAAAATGACCAATACGTGGTAATTGCCAATGGTATGAAAGAAAAAATAAATTGTGTAGGTGAAATTATTTTATGTAATAAAAAAATTAGTGATGTTTTATTTCTAAAATGTTTTCCTATTAACCTACTTTCGGTAAGGAAATTAACTCAAGAATTTAATTGTGAAGCAATCTTCTCTTGTAAAATTATTGTATTTCAGGACCGGGTAACCGGGGAGAAGATTGGTGAAGGTTTTCTCGAAAATGGACACTATCTTTGAATTTACAAGAATTAAATTTTTGTGCTTCGGCAAGCTCAATTAATTACGATAGATGGCACAAACGACTTGGGCATCCTTCCGACAAGATTTTAAATTGCATCTTAGATATTCCAAAAAATGATTGTACTAATTGTGATGTTTGTAAAATGACAAAACAAACGAGACTTCCTTTTTCACTTTCTAATAGTAAAAGCGAAGCTCCGTTTGATTTAGTACATTCCGATGTATGGGGTCCGGTACCAATTATTTCTTATAATGGATTTAGATATTTTGTTATATTTATTGATGACTTTTCTAAAGCTATATGGTTGTATTTACTTAAATCAAAAGATGAGGTATTTAATTGTTTTCACGAATTTCTATGTCTTATAGAGACTCAATTCAATACTAAACTCAAAGTTTTTAGATCGGATAATGGAACGGAATTTATAAATAACAATTTTGCAACTCTTTTTAAAGAAAAGGGAATTATACACCAAACGACATGCATAAACACTCCCGAACAAAATAGAGTGTCGGAAAGAAAGCATAGGCATTTATTAGAAATGACACGTGCAATATTATTTCAAAACAATGTTCCAAAAATATTTTGGTCGGATGCAATTCTTTGTGCTACTCATCTAATTAATAGGCTACCGAGTGTCATTTTGAAAAATAAAAGTTCAACCGAAATTCTTTATCAATAAAAAAAGAATCTAGATTATTTAAGAGTTTTTGGTTGTGTATGTTTTGTTCATATTAAAAGAAAAGATAAATTTGACTACATGTCAACAAAAGCTATTTTTCTAGAATATTCATCTTCAAAAAAGGGTTATAAATGTTATGATCCAATTAATAAAAAAGTTTTTATATCTAGAGACGTAATATTTTGTGAAGATGAACCATATTTTAAACAAAACAAAATTACCAAAGATACACATAAGAACAATCAAGTAAGACCAATAATACCTTATTTATATGATCTAGATTCCATACCAAATGTGGACTATGAAATTGAGCCGAATAACGATGAGGATGAAATAAATAATGATAATAATATTATTATTAATAATAATGATGATAATAATGAAAATAATGAGGAAGCAGAAAATACTATAGTACGAAGATCAATTAGAGTTCGCCAACCATCTATCAAACTTAGAGACTTTGTAACTTATACGGTACAATACCCTATACAAGACTTTATATCATATGAAAATATTTCACCCAATTATCATGCATTTCTCACCACTATAGACAAAGAAATTGAGCCAAGTAGTTATGGAGAGGCTATGACCAACCCGGTATGGTACAAGGCCATGGAAGAAGAATTAAAGGCTCTTGAAAAAAATAATACTTGGGTAATTGTTCCATTACCAAAAAATAAAAAACCCGTTTGATGTAAATGGGTATACAAAACCAAGCTCAAAAGTGATGGTTCAGTTGATCAATTTTAATGCCCATGTCTCTAAGTAGTTGTTTAATCCATATTAACTCGCTTGCGGTGGATGCCATAGCCCGATACTCCGCTTCCGCACTTGATCGAGCCACGACATTTTGTTTCTTGCTTTTCCACGTGACTAAATTTCCGGGTACAAATGTATAAAAGCCGGTGGTGGATTTTCTATCATAGCTACCGGCCCAATCTGCATCGGAATAGCCCATATTTCGTTAAAATTATTGTTCATCATTTTTATGCCCTTTCCGGGATTTCTTTTTAAATACTTCAATATTCTATTTACGGCCTCCAAGTGGGGTGTTCTTGGAGAATGCATAAACTTACTAATTTGACTTACGAAAAAAGAAATATCCGGACGGGTTACCGTAAGGTAAATAATTTTCCTACGAGTCTTTGAAATTGGCTTATGTCTTCTAAAGGTTCTCCATCCTCGGTATTTAATTTATATTTGGTGTCAATTGGTGTAGAGGCCGGTTTACAACCTAACTTACTGATTTCTTTTAGCAAGTCTAAAGTATATTTTCGTTGTGAAATAAAGAGTCCCTTATTTGAAAAAGCTACTTCTATTCCTAAAAAATATTTTAAATATCCTAAATCTTTAATGTCAAATTTGTTTTTTAATTGGGATTTAATTTTTTTGATCTCCTCAAAATTGTTTCCGGTAATTATTAGGTCATCAACATATACCAATACAATGGTTATATTCTTTCCTTCATTTTTGGTAAATAGAGAGTGGTCGGCACTACTAACTTTAAAATTACATAAAATTAAATATGAGCTTAGTTTGCCATACCATGCCCGAGGAGATTGCTTCAATCCGTAGATTGACTTATTTAACCTACAAACTATGTTAGAAATATTTTCCATTTTATGGTCCGGTGGTAGTGTCATATACACCTCTTCTTCAAGTGTTCCTTGAAGAAAAACATTTTTTACATCCATTTGGTATAAATTTCAATTATTGTTTACCGCTATAGAAAATAAAATTCTAACGGTATTCATCTTTGCCACCGGTGCAAATGTTTCGTTATAATCTATACCATAGGATTGAGTATACCCTTTGGCCACTAATCGTGCTTTATACCTTTCGAGTTCTATGAAGATGTATTGCGATAATAATTCCGCTCGACATATCGCATCGAATCCAGTGTTTCATGAGAGAACGAAACACATAGAAGTGGATTGCCACTTTATTAGAGAAAAAGTCCAAGCCAAAGAAATAGAGACACCGTTCGTATGTAGCAAAGAACAACTAGCGGATATTTTTACCAAAGGCTTGGACCCGACGCATTTCGAGACTATCACTAGCAAGCTAGGATTGTATGATATATACCTTCCTAGCTTGAGGAGGAGTGTTGAAAATAAAGGATGATAAGAGGGGATTGATCTCAGCCACACATCATTGATCAATTAAAAATAGAAAAGGAACACTGTACAATACCAACAGTACCAACGGTACAATAAAGAGCCGTTAGAATCTGTTTTGTATAAATAGAACTTAGGAATCTTGTAACAGTAGACAAGATATACAAAAAAATTATTTATAGCATTTCTTTTCTCCTCAGAATCAAATTGTCTCATAATTCTCATAATTCTCAACAATGATGAGAATTATAAAAATATATGGCTGCAAAATTGCTAAGATTAAAATTATTTAAGCAGGCGAGGTGTCCTTCGTAATGGAAAGAGACCACTGACGTACACTGAAGCGTCAGCGTTACATTAATTTCTAAATTCATGTTATAAAATTAATTAATTTGTTCTTATACTATCTAGTACAATAATTACGGTGTTATTAAGCTTACAAAAGAATTTGGTGAGCTTAAATTAAAAATATATCAAATTGGTTTCAAATGATATATAAATAACCCAAACCATTAAAAATAATTTATTTCACTAATAATGTGTTTACTTGTAAATTTATAAATTTATAAATTAATTTAATACAACAAGCAATTAAAAATAATAAAAAATAAACATATTAATAGTATATTAGTAGGGAGTTTGGCTAGTATGTCATTTTAGCCTATATAATACAAACTCCAAAATCTATCGAATTGACTTCAAACAGTGAATCCAAAGTGTTCAAACCGATCTATTTCATTAGTTGTGCGTTTACATACAAAATTTATAATTTTTCGAATTTATTTAGTATCAAGTCAAGCGGTTAAATATGTGAGTTTTTAAGTTAATTTTAATGCATTCATTTTTCAACATTTTTGACCGCTTGATTTGATACTAAAATAACTAAAAATATAATTTTTTTGTATGTAACACATCACTCATAAAGTAAATCGGTTTGAATGGTTTGAATTAGTCGTTTGAAGTTTATCCAATCAATTTTGTAGTTAGTGTCATATAACATCGATGTCATACTAGCCCGACTCATTAGTAGGCGCTTTACCTATTACGTCAAAAGTTTTATTGAACTTTTAATTATTTTAATAAAATATAACTAGCTGCTTTGCCTGCTGCTTCAAAAATATTAAAGATAGAAATAACTCAGAATTCAATAAAATAATTAGAATTCATTCTTCCCTTACATAAGAAAAGAACAAGTACTTATACATACTATAAATACTATTAAAATCCTAGAAATTGGAAATTTTAAAAGACCAGACTATCAAAGTTTTTTGTTTTTTTTAATACAACTAATCTCACATGCATGAGAAAAAAGAACAAAATATATTCATATAAATATTACATGGATGAAACTGATGCAGGAATGAACCTTACATGTGGGCCGGGGTGATTAAAAAATGTTGATTCGTTGAAAAATAAGACATTTTGGAGGGTGTTATAAACTTTT
This sequence comes from Carex parvula, assembly GCA_025461045.1. Classification (NCBI taxonomy): domain Eukaryota; kingdom Viridiplantae; phylum Streptophyta; class Magnoliopsida; order Poales; family Cyperaceae; genus Carex; species Carex parvula. The sequence goes on along the minus strand of JAJGRW010000622.1, from coordinate 55,613 downwards.
AAATAAAAAAAGCCGGGTTATTTTAAAAAGTTGGTACATTTAATTATGAGTTCAGATTCAGAGAGTAATGAAAGATCTACACGTCTGTCTTTGAACCTAGCACGAATCTTAATCTAGATTGACAATAAAAATTCATTTGGCTGGGATTATATCCATATAACATCACATTTTCTTGGTCCTGAAATGATAAGTATGGAACTCCGAGTTTCTATGATTTTTTTCAACATGCAAATTTAATATAAAAAAATAATTGTGTTGTGGGGATACTTCCTTTAGGGTCTGTTCGGACACAATACTGTGCCCCTGGGAAAAAAAAAAATTGAGTCTGATTGAATTTTTTTTCCCACGCGCACATTAAAATTTAGTTCAATTACCGTGCCCGTGCCCTTATTGAGATAAAGTGTTGTAGGGATATATAAACGATCTGTCTTTACTTTTTTTTTTTTGAAAAAAAGACTATTGTTATTTTTTCCGTACCTAGATAACAAAGAAGGGCCATTTAATGTGAATTCACATCACTTAAGGTTACCTGACCGAGTACAATTAATGTTTTAACTTGATGCGAATCTCAAAGCACAATTAATACTTGCCCCTGTCCTATCCTGAATAGACACCGGCTGAGAGTAAATCTGGACCGTTCCTTTCAATTGTCTCGAGTCAGGTAGGTACCTGGGAGCATAGTAACAAGATTCGCGTATTATTCGGATCTAAACCTATGGCGCATCAATCCGCGTATAATAAGGTAA
>JAJGRW010000622.1:0-47849 GCA_025461045.1 Carex parvula | reverse complement strand
AGAGACATTACATAGTGGTCTTCTTTTTGCCATTTTCTGATTGGGTTTCTCAACCTCTGTTATCCTCTCTGGATTGGGCCTGGTTTCTGGTATTTTGTTGTCTCTGGTGATGAAATCAATTTTGTCTCTACCACTAAGGGTAATCGAGACTGATTTGGCCCATGAAATGTAATTCGAGCCATTTAGCAATTGTGGAGAAAGTTTCGATGGGTTGGTAGCTTCATGAGATTGCTGCCCCCATGGATCCAGTCTTGCACTGCTTATGTTTTTGATTGAGAGTTTATCGGAGCTTTATCGGGTTATTGGATATTGAGTTATCAGAATCGAGCCTGAAGCTCTGATACCATGTTGAGAATTATGAGACAATTGATTCTGAGGAGAAAAGAAATGTTATTAATAATTTTTTGTATATCTTGTCTACGGTTACAAGGTTCCTAAGTTCTATTATATACAAAACAGATTCTAACGGCTCTTTATTGTACCGTTGGTACTGTTGGTACTGTACAGTGTTCCTTTCTATTTTTAATTGATCAATGATGTGTGACTGAGATCAATCCCCTCTTATCATCCTTTATTTTCAACAATCATCATACTTGCTACTATACGAGGGAATATAAAAATCATAATTTTGAAGTTCTTTTTTAGTTAGTTAGGTTTTTGCGTGATATCATGTGTAGCTATGATAGTGACACCATGACGACCTCCTGAGAAAAACAAAGCAAGCTCGGTTCCATGCTTAATTAATTGCAATATATATATATGATACCATCATATATTTTTTAAACGAATTTCAAAAGTCTTGGGGACCTCATCAGCTTAACTTAATTTAATTGGTCCTCTAGGCTAGGGAACCTCATTCCGTCTTCACCATGTAGATGTAGATCCCCTACTATACATTTGTGGTCAAGAGAATTTCAAGTTTAAAATAAAAACTGTTCCTAATCAAAATGGAGAGAATCTGATGCGGCTCGAATGGCAAGGGCCAAGGGGCACTCGGTTTTGGCGTGATGAAAATATGATAGTGACACCGTGATGGCGAATCTGATGGCCTCTCAGCTGCTGAGCTAAACAAACCTCATCAGCTTAATTACCTTAATTTCATAATTTGGTAGATCATGTACATTTGGAGGAAATGTAAGCTCAAGTTTAAATGAAATTGTTCCTACTATATTTGATGTCAGCCTCAAGCTAAATTATAATAGAAACCTCTATATTTACATTACCTGATTTATTTAGTTGTTTCCGACAAATATATTCTTATTTGATTCATCTCTCGATTTGATTCTCAATTAGACAATTACATCTTATAATAGTTACTATCCGTATAATAGTTACTAGTATCGTGCCTGTACATTACAACGAGAACATATTATAAGATATAAAAAACTGAGATATTTTCATAAAAAAAAAATTATACTAAATAACAAATAACATTCCTAAATAACATATTAATTACATCTATATATAAATAATATTCTTAAATGACATACTTTTCTTTTTATCTTTTTGACATATTTTCATACAAATAACATACAAAATGACAAATAACATTCCTTAAATAATATAAAAAATAAAAAAATGATGACATAATTAATCAATTATCAATCAATTTAAAAATTCCTTAAATGACATTTAAGAAATGAAAAAAAAATAAGGACTAATTAAAAAGATAATATAATTTGTCTGTGACGAGTAAGTATCTAAATAAATTTATACTTCTACACGTAGAAAAATATCAAAAAGATGTCATATTATTTAATTAGATGACTGATAATCAATCTGAATTTCAATCTTTTAATCACAGTTATTGCGAATCAGAATATCTACGTGCTTAATATAAAAATGGTGATACTTGAACTTCATCCACCTTTTATCTCATTATATCAAATCATGAATATATTCTCTCAGTAATGACTAATGACCAAATCCTACGAAGATATTACCGAATCATGTCTCGGATCTTAAAAACATACTATCCAATCTTAATAAAATACTATCAAACGTTTTCATAATCTCATTATTAAATGCTCGCCTGAATACCAGAAATATACTTTCAGTCTTACCAATATACTGTCAAATATCCGAAATTTTAATTATACTATTTTTTCAAAAAAAAAAAAAAAACCAGAACACTCCATTTTCTGGGAATTCTAATTCTACCTAGGCCGCAGAACACCGATGCGGTCTCAAAGACTGAGTCTGCACTATATCGGATGCTGCCCTAGCCTAGAGGCCACACAATGCCTGAGCGGCCCCATTTTATTTTTTTTGGTTTTAGCACTGAAATGGAGTCAATTTGATATGTGAGAGCACAAATTTCAAAGCATGAATTGAAAGAAAGAATATTTTTTTTTTGTTTATGTTCAAATTTCAAAGCACGTAGCAAACAAACTTAAAAAAAAAATCCAACGGGGCTACTCTTGCATTCTGCGGTCTCCTGACTGGGGCCGCATCGGCATTGTGCGGACTTCAGTATTTGAGGCCGCAGAATGCCGGTGCGGCCTGAGTAGAATTCTATTCCTCATAAACAAGAGTTTTGGTTTATTTTTTGAGAAAATGGTAAAAATAAAAATTTCGAGTCAAATATTCTCACAATAGTTTTGAAGGTTTTCTATATAGCTTGTATTGAGAAACATTAATTTTGTTCTCCTTATTCATTTTTCTTTCTTATGCCTTAAACTCTCAATATGAGAAATACAAGGCATATTTTTTATCAAAAAAAAACAATCTTTTTTTTTTCCTTTTTCGAGGAAAAAAATCTAACCCAATTAAATTTTCACCTCAAATATTCCTCAAATTTATTTGCTAGTTGGAGCGAGACGGGTTATGATTTCCGTTGCACCGTACGGGTGGTATTTTTATGGGCCTATGGGCCTGGTGGCATCGCATTTTTGGACCTTATCGGGCCGTACTTTCTCTACTTAATCTGCTGAGGCGCAACTTTGAGAACCTTCTTATGTTCATTTATAAATGATGCAAAACCTCTCTTCAATCTCAGCCGCCCTATCAAAATAGGGTTTTGCGAGAGAGAGAGAGAGAGAGGGCAAATGGCGAATGGGACAAGGAGGCGGTGGCGTCCCGTGAGTACGCCATCAACAAATTCTTTCCTTTGGTTGTGATTGTACTCATTTTTGTCTAAGTCTTTCGCTCGTTCTTTTCTTGTTGATTTGAAATATATTACCAGATCAGAGGTAATGAGTCGACTAAAACCCTATAAACTTAGTCGTTGCTGATATAACGGGTTTTGGATCGTTAGAACTATGTGGTCTTTCGTGTGGCCAAACACCTTTGATTTGAATTTTTTTGAATCCATCAGCTAGATCTATTTATGGATTGCATGACCGAGGGGGGTTCTGTACTTTGTTCCCTTGCTCTTGTATTCGATCCAACATTATTCAATATTTGTTTTTTAATTGCGTTTTTTTTCTTTTTTTCTTTTTGAGTGTATATTAAGTACTGGTAATCCGGGTTTAGTCAGGTGTCTGATTTGATTAGTGGTTGATACAGTTACAAATCTGGTAAATCAAACAGTGTTCTTTTCGTTACACGTGTAACTCTTACCTCTGAGTCACTTGCGTGTTCCATTGGAATAGTACATGTACTTGTTGTATGAATATGATCTCTCTCAGTGTTATGTTTTGCAAAATTTACCAGCATGTGATTTTTGTTGTGTTTTTGGATCAAGGGATGAGCAAATACTGCAACAATATGATAGAATATTACATGATTCCTTTTGTATTTAAGTCTCTGATGACCCTTTTTTGATTATATTGCATTCAAATTGATGCTCTTAGATTGTGTGTTATTGCCTGCTTGAGATGATGATTAAAAACCTTGGTCTGTGTTTCTGATTTAGAAATGACAGAGAACATATTGGTTTTCTGATCAAGTATAGGTTTTTTTGTTGAAGTGGTACACCATTTCGTTTTTTTTTTTTTAATTTCAGGTTTCATGGATTGATTTATCGTTCGTTTGAGTTTCTGATTTAGAATTGCCAGAGGTTGTATTTGAATTCTGATCACATAATCCTTCTTTTGATACAACTATAGAAGAGTATTGTATCTGTTTATGATACTAAGTCGATCAATTTTGTAATCTTGTACGCAATTAATTTTTTATAACACATGCATGCTCAAATCTTAATTATTATATAGAAAACCGTGTATAAGTGTAATTTTCTTTTAAATAAATGGGAATAAATTGACAGAATGAATTAAATTCCGGTTTTTTTATTAATACCCCTAATAAAAAAGAAAATATCAAATTTGTTCTTGATATCAAAATTTTACTAAAAATACCTTGACCACCCCCTAGTGGGGCGGTCCACTATTTGTAAGTAGACCGTCTCTCGTGGGGCGGTTCACTATATATATTTTTTTAGAGATAATGTGAATAGCAAGATGCTGAATTCAAATGTTAAAAATTTAGATTTTTATTTTAAATATTTGTTAGATTATTTTTTTTATTTATAATTAGTATATTTATATTAAAATATGTTAAATTACTGGAAATTATATTAAATTATTTGAAATTATGTTAAATTACGTTAAAATATGGTAAATTATACTAATTTAGTTAATTATAATGAAATACGGTAAATTACGTTAAACTACGTAGAATTGCATTAAATTAGGTTGATTTTGTGACATTTTTTATAAATTATAAAAAATAGTAAAAAAATTTCAAAAATAGTAAAAATTAGTATTCTACAAGTTCATTATATAACTAATTTACTGATTTACTTAGATTGAATAATAGAAATTAAAATCTTAATCGGAAACTTTAACTCAAGTTTTGAGTCTCTTTCCTTAGGTTTTTGGCAATTTTAAATTTTGGAATCCAGAATTGCCGGTACGGACGCATGTGTCTTATCGCAAGTTTTTTGAAAAGTTGTCATTTGCTGAAATCGGACACGTGAGCGTAGTTTTATGACCGTTTGAAGTTTCGTCGTCTTTTTTCGTCTTGTAGTGAATATATCGTTCCTATTCATATGTAATTTAGCGTAATTTACCGTATTTTAGTGTAATTTAATTTAATTTAGTGTAATTTAACGTAATTTAGTGTTATTCAACGTAATTTAACATAATTTCAAGTAATTTAGTATATTTTGGTATAAATATGCTAATTATACATCAAAGAATAATCTAACAAAAAACTCTGTTAATGTGGATACATTTATTAATAATAATGTCGGAAACTAGAGTTTAGAAATTAGAGTTAGGGTTTTGTTTTAAATATCACTAATTTTTATAAATATGCTATGTGAAAATTGTAAATCATTTAATGTACGGTAAGTTTTAGGATTTAGAGTTTAGGGTTTTAGAAATTGTTCAAAATAAGAGTTTAGGGTTTAGAGTTTAGCGTAATTTAAAGTAATTTAGTGTAATTCAACGTATTATAGTATAAATATGCTAATTATACATCAAAATAAGTAATTTAACAAATATTTAAAAAAAAATCTGAATTTTTAAGCGTTCAAATTCAGCATCTTGCTATTCATATTGTATCTTAAAAAAAAAAAAAAATAGTGGACTGCTCCATTGGGGGGCGGTCAGGGTATTTTTAGTAAAATTTTGGGATTGAGGTCAGATTTGATATTTTCTTTTTTGTTGAGGGTATTAATAAAAAAACCGAAATTAAATATGGACTGTTGTTTTAACCTGATACGAATCTCAAAATGAACCCCCTATAATTCGAAATTAATTAATAATTTCCCTATAATCTGAAATTTTTATTAATATCCAAAATTATTAATTAATTTTGAAATCTACACCTAATAATTTGAAAAATGTCCAAATTGGAGAATAAGTTCTTTCTGCAAAAATAATTCTCGGTTCTAGACCTTTCAAAATTGCAGATAAAAATTACGGTTTTAGAAATCAGAAAAAAAATGCGATTTTTTCCTAAAATCGGGAAAGTTCTTTTGTAGTCCTAAATTCGAGATTTAATTTTACGGTTTTAGTCAAAATGTTCTATAAATAGAAGCTTGTTTCCCTCCTCTCTCACATATTACCTCTCACATATACTCTCTTTCATGTATTAAAACGAGAAACAAAGAAGAGAAGAGAAAATCGTACTCTGAAAGTGTTTGTAAGTTGTTTTTGTTTTATTAATTTTAAATTATTTAATTTTTCAATTTATGTTGTACTTATAGAGTTATTATTTTTTAAATTGTAGTTTGTTATTCAGACCAATCAAAATAAAAAATGACCTGTGTGAAAATTTTTGTTGGAGGATAAATCCAATATAATGATGACGGGGTATTTTACTGTACTCGGCCTAAATAATCATTACCGCTAACCGTAAACTATAACTTTGATTATCTTCAGAATGAGATTTATAAACTGGTTGGGTATACTGTTAGTGAAGCAAATCTGAAATTCAAGTCAGGTTTAATATGTTTATCGATGACCAACGTAACTACGAATTAGTACCGGTAATAAACCAGGCATCGTTCGAAATGATTATAGGAATTGTGGCGTTTTTCTCACAAAGGTAATCGGTTCTAGAGTTGTGTGTAGAATTCGAATCGAACAATGCTGGTTTTAATTCCCAATTGAATCTGAACAGTCAGGCCTTTGTACCAAGTCAGATCCCTGAATCTCGATTCTGATCCAGTACCAGTCGAAACCCTGAACCTATAACTGGACCCAAAACTGTTCGGGTCCGTTGACCGGTACCGGTCCCTAATTATTCGCATTTACCTGTGGATACAATTGATTATTATAGTTTGGAGAGCGGTGATGAGATGCTCTCAGATGAGTTATCGGATTTCGACGATGATGTTGGACCGACCAGACAGTCATAATCATAGTCTTGTTCACAGTCCAGCCAAACACAGTTGCCGATAACTGGCTGGTAAAATATGAGACATCCGGTTGATAGTTTTAATGACATATCTGGTTTTCGGTATGCGGATGTCGATTTTTTCGGTGGCACAAAGAGAACATTACATTGGCTGTAGGCAAAGTGTTTGAGTCGAAAACACTCTAAATGTAGCAATCAATGAGTTTCATATCATGAACAATTTTGAGTGTATGGTTTCTAAAAGCCAACCTTGACATTTAGTTGTGGTGTGCAAAGATGATTTTTGCAAATTCAAGTTATACGCGAAGCCTAATGGTTTTTCATAATCTTTGATTATTAGCAAACAAACCAAATCACTCATGAATGCAAAGTACCGGCATCACGTGCTGATCATTGTCAGCTTACAGCAGAAATTGTTGCTCTTGCAATTGATGGGACCATGAGAAGGGATGTGTGCGCAAGTATAAATTATATCCGAGATGTCGTCAAGGCCATATACAAAAAGATAACTCTCAAGTATAATAAATTATGGTGAGGCCGTGAGCTTGCTATTGCAAATCTTATTGGGAGTTGGGAGAACTCGTACAATTTGCTTATTCCGCTCTTGAAAGCCATAAAAAGAACTAATCCAGGAACTCGTACAAGCTAAAGCTTATCATCAAGCCTTTTACTATTTCTAGTAGTCAAAACACAATTCACAATGGTAGATGGATGAGATATTGAGGTAGTAACTATTCATGATCTATTGTAGGACAATTTTGTATATTCTTTAAACAGATCATTGTTTTTTAGTATGTCTCTAACAATGATCCATTATGGAGTTGTGTTACTGTGGGCACATCTGTTGTTTGTGATACCATTGTCATATATTTGTTGAGGTCTCTGTTTTTTTAGTTCTTGACTTGTAGTACTCTTTTCTACTCTTTGCTAATTCTAACTGGTCTGTTACAATTTTGTTTTGCTGAAGAAACAGTCTTTTACTTGGGCTTGCATTCCGGAAAGCTTCGACCTTATAATCTTCTTTGCACTTTTACTGGGTCCGGTGAATGGCCCGACTTGGATGTAAATATAGGTATTTGTATCTAATTTGGGGACCTGTTTAGGTGTTCCGTGTTTCTGGTATTATCTTTAGTGGTCTGCACTAGCTGTCACAAAACCCTGCTTGCCCCGACCTGTTATATCTCTGTGCGATCTCTAGTGTGGATCTCGCTTATGACAATTACATGGAATATTCTTCAATTTCTAATAATTTTTGGTCGGGTTGGGATGGGTTGTAGCATATCCCCCCTAGCCGGTAGCTGGGTTACTTTAGAATTGTTTCATTTCATATGCTGCTAATGTTTTGTTCTCTATTCTGATAATGCCAACGATTCCAAGCAACATAACACTCGAAGAGTGTTCATTTCGTTCCAGAGAGCACTGACAAGCTCAAGCTTGATTAGGCACCACATGAGTTTAAATGTAATGTTTATACGGGCGGCAGTTTTAGCTCTGACACATGCCAAGTAAGGTCAGATCATAATCTAGCAGGTTCTGGTCAATCTATCAGAAAACCCAACCTGGACCTGGAGGTGTTGAGCCATGTTATATCTCCGTGTGGTCACTAGTGTGAATCTCGCATATGACAATTATATATGTGGAATTTTATTTATTTCCTAATACTTCTGGTCCCGGGTTGAGCCAGGTTCAGTGACCAAGCTGGGTCTGGTCTTGCCATTATTTGTGAGGTTTGTCAGAGATAGGATTTGGGTAAATGCCATAGGTTTTTATATTGTTCCTTCTAATGAATCAAATTTACAATTTTTTTGGTTTTTATATTGTTCCTTCTAATGAATCAAATTTACAATTTTTTTGGTTTTTATATTGTTCCTTCTAATGCATGCACCAAAAAATAAATCCTTAAATTATATGATCATAATATATATATTAGCTCTTCGTCAATGCAAAACGAGATAAGGAGTTGCTGTTTTGAAATTTTCCATCCATGTGTATTTCCGTTTACCGTTATTAATTTGTAATTAATTTTTGGTTTAAAACTTCATCCTAAAGTCTCCAACGACCGAACATGTGATTAATTAAGTCAATTCAATGCATTGATCGAGTCGGCATTTTAATTAAATACGGATGAGTACTAATCTGATAAACTAACAAGCACCTTCTGACTTTGTGGTGTCCATTTCTTCTGAGGTAACTACCTTGCATTAATTGACGTCACATTTATTTCATTTTTAAATTGAAATAAAGCGTATGTATGTAGATTTGTATATAAATTCTCTCCTCCTTGTACCAACAGTCCTATATACCGAAATTTTTATTGTTATCATAAGAAAAAATCCAAATTAAATCGTTACCACTCTGTTGGGGCCCTTATCAATTCTACCACCCTCGCTAACCCAGTTCGCACACCAAATAGGCTGATGTGCGGACTGGGTTGGCGCACCAGGTGGTGCGCTGACTGGGTTGGCGCACCAACCTCTTCTGCCTATTAAGGCACCAACTCAGTATTATTTTTATGTTGCGTATTTATATATTATTTTAGATCGTTATTTCGATTAGTTTTATGTTGCGTATTTAGATATTATTTTCATATTACTTCTTATGTTGCGTATTTTAGATCTCATATCCCGCGATACATAATACATGAAAACATAAGAACACACCATAGATAAAACATAACACACAACGATACATATTCCGCAGTCATAGTATCTTAAAACATAACACAATACATAAAACATTACCGAAAACCTTAACCTTAATACAAAACAGAAAGTTTGTACCATAATACATAACCGAAAATCCTAACTTTAATACATAAACAGAAAGCCCTAACCATGGCATTATTGGGTACGGTTCCCTAACCACAACAGGATCCCAATATTTTATTAAACAGAAAGCCCTTCTTAATACATAAACAGAAAGCCCTAACCACAATAGGATCCTAATGTGGATGGACATACTGGAAGGAAGGACAAGGGGTCACGAGACCAACAGAGCTACCCTCGAAAGGAATGCGAGAAGAAGAAGGGATGCTAGGAACCGTACCCAATAATGTCATGGTTAGGGCTTTCTGTTTATGTATTAAGGTTATGGTTTTCGGTTATGTATTATGGTACAAACTTTCTGTTTTGTATTAAGGTTAAGGCTTTCGGTAATGTTTTATGTATTGTGTGTTATGTTTTAAGATACTATGACTGCGGAATATGTATCGTTGTGTGTTATGTTTTATCTATGGTGTGTTCTTATGTTTTCATGTATTATGTATCGCGGGATATGAGATCTAAAATACGCAACATAAGAAGTAATATGAAAATAATATCTAAATACGCAACATAAAACTAATCGAAATAACGATCTAAAATAATATCTAAATACGCAACATAAAAATAATACTGAGTTGGTGCCTTAATAGGCAAAAGAGGTTGGTGCGCCAACCCAGTCAGCGCACCACCTGGTGCGCCAACCCAGTCCGCACATCAGCCTATTTGATGCGCGAACTGGGTTAGCGAGGGTGGTAGAATTGATAAGGACCCCAACAGAGTGGTAACGATTTAATTTGAATTTTTTCTTATGGTAACAATAAAAATTTCGGTCCTATATATATAGCCATGGCTTCAATACTTGGATTTTTTTTAAAAACCATAAATAAAATAATTAAATTTACCAAAACGACATGATTACCCGAAGATTTAAAAAAACCATCAATACCGAGATGCCAATTCGGTCCGAACAAATTTTTTTTCTCCGGACCGAATTGGCATTTCGGTCTGGCTGTTTTTTCTCTGTTTTCACGGGTTGCGGCACAGAAAATCACAGAAAATCACAGAAAATCACAGGAAATTTGATCTGCAATCACATTTTATTTAGATAATCATGTTAAACGGTTTGGATCGACGATTTGGACTTTGAAAATGAAAAAAATGATTGTTGTAACTCTGTTGTAACTCAAATTTGTTGTAACTTGATCCCCCCTCATACTAAAATACGCTAAATTACTTGAAATTATGTTGAATTACACTATAATAGTTAAATTACACTAAATTACATTACATTACGCTAAAATACATATAAATAGGGACGATATCTTCACTAAAAAGGCGAAAAACGACAGCGAAACTTCAAACGGTCATAAAATGACGCTCGAGTGTCCGATTTCAGCAAATGACCACTTTTCGGAAAGCTTGCGAAAATTCGCATGCGTCTGTGCCCGCTATGCCGGATTCCGAAATTCAGAATCGCCAAAAAACAAAGGGAAGAGCCTCAAAACTTGAGTTGAAGTTTCTGATTAAGATTTTTATTTTTATTATTCAATCCAAGTAGCTCAGTAAATTAGTTACATAATGAACTTGCAGATTACCAATTTTTACTAATTATAAATCAAAAGAAGTAATCTAACAAAAAATATAAATTTTCAGTATTAGATTTCTTTATTTTGTTCTTCTTAGTATTTCTATAAAAAAAAAAAAAAAAAAAAAAAAACTGGACCGAATTGGCAATTCGGTCCAGGCCTGTTCGGTCCAAAGGGGGCCACACACGATCGGCCACAAGACCACAAGCTTTAATATTGATTTGTTGTGAAAAAGAGGGGGACCGAATTGCCAATTCGGTCCGGAGAAAAAAAATTCGTTAGGACCGAATTGGCATCTCGGTATTGATAGTTTTTGTAAATCTTCGGGTAATCATGTCGTTTTGGTAAATTTAATTATTTTATTTATGGTTTTTAAAAAAAATCCTCAATACTTGCCAAGAAAAATGAACTTTACTTACAGTTGTACTTACACCACACGTATGCAAACTTACTTCCTAATTCATTTGGTTGCGCCTCTGTTAATGATTGGACCTTGTACGATGGAGTCGGCCCCGACGCAAAGATCATTGCACGTGCACAGGCTGGCCTGCATATCCAGGATGGAATATATATGAGCAACCCGTTATGGTACAACTCTTTCAGCATTGTGTTCGAGGATATATGACAGGTACGTACGTATGGAGCTGATCATAATTAATTAGATGAAATTTTCTATATATTTTCAACTTTTATATTTGGTGCCTTGATCAATTGGATGTGATGTCAGGTTATACACACCACATGATTTCATTTTTGACAGACGTTAAGTACGTAGCTAGTGTAACTCTCTAACCCATATATATATATATATGCATCGCATATCAAACAGCAAGGGGTCGACGCTTCAGGTGGTGGGGCCTGATGTAGAAAATGGTGAGTGGTTCATTGTCGGAGGGACCGGAGAGTTCACTCTAGCACGAGGCATCATATCCAAAAAGCACCTGAAACGAGATAATTACCATGGGGATCTTATTGAGCTTGACATCCAAGTGTTCTACTGCCCGATGCGAAACTGTTTGTGTGTCAGGACTGGTTCTAACAGTTGGAGCTTGACATCCATGCGTTCCCGTTGTTTCCCGTTGTTTCTTGTTATCTTTTGTTTTGTTTTGTTTTATGTTGTTATTTTTATTTCGATCCCAGCTAGTATCCTGCTTGATCAATTCGTTATTGACTAGTTTGGAATAATTAATGTTATACTGCTTGATCATTTCTCGTCCATTTCAGTTAGCAGTATAAAAAGTCTAAACTGTACAATGGGTGCCACAAGCTAGATCAATCTGAGTATGGTTTTTTAATTATAAAATATATATATTTGTATGTTACATTATAGCTCTTGAATCATGACATATATACTAGTACTCTTGGGACCATTTATATACTTACAAGAATATGGATTTAAAACCAAAAATGAGAGTTTACCCGATGACCCGAATTGTAAGGTCATGATCGAATATTGTCGACGTACATATAGTAACAGCTAGCGCTGACGAGTATTTCTAACAACCAAAGCAATTAATTAGTGTTGAAATTTCATATGCAGAAGCACTACATTAAGTAAATCTAAAGTAGATCACCTTGTAAGTAAATCCAAAGTAGATCACCATATATATATGATATACTACTCAAACTTGACTTCTTAGAAAGGCATGATTGATAGATCCAGAATCAACGTAGTGTTTACAATTGGGTCAATAATATGGCCCATATCTGATTCGGCCTTGATTTGAGAATCTAATACGAAACCGAATTTGTTCACTATAATAACCATGTTAGAACTAGATCTATCATATAAAGTGGCATAGTCAGAATTTAAATTAAGAGTGGGTAAAAATATTAAAGTAAAATTTTAAAAGACTACAAATTGCATTATGCGTTGGAAAATTTGAACTTCGTAGGATAGGGCAAAAAAATATCTAAAGTACGGCAACAATCTAATACAATATGAGTTTATATAAAAAATTCAAAATCCAAGGTAGAGCAAATGCATACATTTTAAGATTTATAAGTTAATTTTAATGCATTCATTTTTAAACGTTTTTTTATCACTTGACTCTATACAATATTAATTCTATAATTTAAAATTTTCACATGTAGATGCATCACTTATAAGGTAGTTGGGTTTCAACGGTTCAGATTCATCGTTTGAAACCAATCTGATAAATTTTAAAATTAAGTTAAAAAAAAACTTGATAAACTTAAGAACACCTAGTTCTACTCTAGAATATTTTGGTATATGTATTAATAGTTCTTATTTCTAATTTACCAAACGAATGCAATGCTTGGAGACCAGATTTTACATTTTATTTAGAATTTTTTAAAATTATTGTTTTAAAAAAAATTACCATACTAAAACAGTGGTTTTCAAAAATTCTATAAAAATAAATTTTTTTTTTTAAATAATATGAAATTTGATCTCCAAGCATATTTAATATGAAGATCATATTGAAAGTTTCGAATTGACTATTTGGACTTTAAAAACAAATATATTACTTGATAAGATTTAGTCCTCTATCCAATAACAATTTCATCTCAATCACATGTTCAAAACTCGACAGAATTCACAAGACAATTTCTTTCAATTCTAGTCTTATTCCATAACCACTTTGATCCCAACTTGTATCTTCGAAACCCGACTAGAGGATTCCAATTGTGGCTAGCTTGGCCGCTCCATCTTACTTCCATGATTATGTGATCTGTTCGTTTTCTAATGTCCAGCTGTGTGATTACATTTTACTTTATTAATCAGAAAGTCGTGTATATATTTCTTAAAATTTTAGAGGCTGTTCGGAAACAAGGGATTAAGCTTCCTTAAGACTTAATCCGCTTTTTTTATCTTCCTTAGCCACTTAATCCTGCCGAACACCGGTTCCTTAGCGCGGATTAAGATCACCTTCTTTAGCCTCCTTTTGCCCGGATCTTAATCCTCTATCCGGACCTTAAGGCACCTCTACCCCTCCTTTAGCTTCTTTAGCTTTCACCCACGGATTAAGACAACCGAACATCAGTTCCTTAGCGCTCTTTAGGCTCTTAATCCTTCACTCTTAATCCGCTCTTGCCGAACGACGGATTAGAGTACATATTTCTTGTTTAGAATTTATAAGAAAAAACTAGCATTTATCTGTAACATAGTGACACGTTGTATTACTCTCTTAAAAATTCATTGGATGTGCTTCGACGGTCAATTTAAATCATTGAAACCGATCTATTTCATGAGTGATGCATTTATATACAAATATTATAAACTTTGAAATTCATTTAGTATAAAATCAAGTGGTTAAAAAATAAAGATTTATAATTTTAATGCATTCATTTTTCATTGTTTTTTTACCGCTGAACTTGTACTAGATTAATACAAAAAATTAAAATTTTTAAATTCATCACTTATTCAGTTTTGAGGCCCTTCTCTTTATTTTTTGACCCTAAAAAACGCAATTCTGCCTATATGACAGAATGAATGTTGATCTTCTGGCAAGCTTTCCCAATTGGGGTAAAACGCTGAAAATGGACACTCGAGCAAAAAGTTACACCCGCTTGAAATTTTTTTGTCTCTGGTCATCTTCTCGATGAAGATATTGCCTCCCTTGCCTTACCTCTCGCCCTAGCAACACCTGTTTAGAAGAGATTCCTCAAAGAAATACATGTACAGGGAAGAGATGCTTTAAAAATAATAGAAATGCCTTCTAAAAGGTAGGTAGATGCATTATAACAAGATGACATAGATCAACGACGTGGAAAATTTTGTGTTTATCACACATGGATCATACAACAAAATCATGTATGATTACAAGTAGGAATTTGTTCCGAAAAATCTTGTGTAACATTTATACACGATTGGTAGAATGAAAACAGTATATGATTATAAGCATGATTTTTTTTCCAAAAAATCTTACGAAGCATTCATACACGGTTGGTATAAAGAAACTGTATACAATTGTTGGACCTCATTCATACATGGTTAATTAAAATAGAACCGTGTACAATTATTTCCAATCATACATGTTTTTTTTAATAAGAAATTATGTATGAATGTTGGAGCACATTTATACGGTTCTGTTTTAATTAACTGTGTATGAATGTTGGATCTTATTTTTGGATGCATGCCTTCTTACTTTACATATGAATTTAATGGAAAATTCTCACATCTGTATATGATGTATCGTATATCTGATAGGCCGCAAAATACCTATATTTGGCTAGGTTTCAGGGTACAAAACTATACCAATTTCCTTGTATTTATCGTACTTTATTGTTATTTTACTTTAGTTTCATCTAAAGTTCAAGTTACTGCCTAGATTTGTATTAATTGCAGAAAAACAAGGAAAACAAACCAATTTGACCTCTGGAGACATAAAAACTGCTAAATAAACACTCCTGAGAGATTCGCACCCCGCGAAGTCCCTGCTCGTGGCCCGTCACTGCAGATTCCTTTACACACTGTTCGTATTTTAGCTGCAGTTTGGTCATACAAACCCTGATTTGAGTGAACCAAAGTTTGAAAAAACCAGGAAACATAGACTACAATTTTCATGTTGTACCTTTATTTAAATTAGTGAGTCTCCACTGGCCTTGGAAGACAACCATAAACTTTAAAGACCGCCAACTATGGACATTAATGAGGAGATTTGTTTCCCGATTTGTTTGCCCCTTCCTAAATGCTCATAAACACCATTTTTTTAGAATCGAGAAGTACTCAAATTAAGTGTGTCTTAGTTCAAGTTAACTTGCTCTGATACCACTCTGTTGTCCCTAACGGCACCTAGAGGGGGGTGAATAGGTAGTCTTAAAGACTTTTAGTCGTTTTTCGGTTTAACCCTCTAAATCAACAAGTCAATCAAATCAACAAGTCAATCAATTCAACAAGCAAGCGTGTGCAAATAAAGTAGAAAGAGTAGAGTTAGAGAAATTTGACACGCGGGATGATAACAGAGTTCGGCGTAAAATGCCTACGTCTCTGGGGTAGAGCAACCTAGTCGGCGCCCCTTTCTTATTAACCAAAAAGAAAGGATACAACTCGTGACACATGAGCATAACAACGGTGGAAAGTCACGGCCTAACTTGTGTACAAAGTTGAGCCTAGAAGCTCGAGCTGGAGAGTCCTACGCAAAAGATCGTCACAGAACTATGATTATATGTAAGCGGAAACGCTCTAGCCGGTGAGCCCCTTAATGCCCTACAAGGGGGAAAGTCACTCGACTATGACAACGGAGCACTAAAGTAGATCTCCACACTATTGAATAAAAACCAATACTCTGACTAAATCCAGAGAAGATTTGTCAAATGGATTTGAGATTATCAATGGAGTTTTGAAGTTTAAGCTATCTCAAAGAAGGAAGCTCTCAAGAACACATAATTTGTGCTTTTTGAAATTAGAGACGACTTGCTTAATTCTGGAGTGAGAGTATTTACTCTATTTATAAAAGGAGCTTCATAATTGGGTATTTGAACTATTTCGTTCGAACTGTAAATCTTTCGTATAGAATGGATAGTTCAAATATATTGCAGTTTGAATTTCGCCTTTGAACATTACACTTTTCGTTCAATATGTCTAGGTCTATACAAAATGGATAATGTATTGTCCCTAATTCTGTGTTTCTCAAGTAGCGTACAGTACATATTGTATCCGTTCATAACGGAACACCAGGGGGAGTCATCTGACTTGAAATGGAACATTCCGTTCCGAACGATAGTCAGACAGAATAAATTCTTCCGTATTGCTACGCTTCACATATGTATCCATCCGGTACCATATCAATACATTCCATACTGAACGTTTTGCTTCCATACCGAACAGATAGTTCCTGAAAGTAATAATCTCAAATTTACTTTACTTATCTATTTGATATTACAATCTATATTCTTGATCTTCGTAAAGTCTTATTGATTACATTGGTTCTTCAACTTTAATCTTGTAATTATAATGTTCTTGAACCTGCAAACTCCCTCATACAATGAAATCGTTTAATTCAATCATTATATGTTTTGCAAATTAGTCAAACACGGTAATTAGAGAATTACATAGAACAACATTATCTTTTCTCTTCTTTATTTTCTGTCATTTAAGATGTCTTTTTCTTTGTTTTTCATGGATGTTAACGCACCTATGAGAGGCTAGTTTACCTCTCTAGAGACAAAGGCTTGTAGAACTTGATTAATTAGTAAAATCTACCTTACTCGGTTAGTTATCAATTATATTGTGATTGTTTATGAAATTATTTGTGCTTGTTTTATTATTCTTGTGAATGTGTATTTGTGTACATGAGACTATCTCATTTTAGTTGAAATGGGAGATCTATTGGTACTTGATACCAAGTATAGTAGTGAGGAATTAACCTTAGAAATTGGTATTAGTCCCATTATAGTTCAATACCAACCCGACCACAAGCGCAATAGTTAATTGTCTATGGTGAAAAACTAGACGTGAAGTCTAGATAATAAATTAGGTTTATTAATTTATAATCGGTACCGGTCACGAAAAGCTAAACGCGAAGTGTCGGTAGTTGAGAATAGCTTAGCTAGTCGAAACAAACATCTTAACCAACTTGTGGCGAAAAACTAAACGTGAAGTCCAAACCGGTTAAAACAAGTTGTCAAGTAACAAAAACTAAACATGAAGCCCTTGACATGACATTAGTATTAGAAACCACAATTACACAAACATGAATATGATTGGCCAATCGAGTAGGTGGAATAATTAATTCAGATAGTGAGCCGGCGACCCTAGACCTCCAAACCTTGTTTCAAATAATCTTTTGTTATTTCAACTTTATTTAATTAGTGCACTCTTCGGGCATTGAGCCCAAAATATGTTACGGCCTGCGAACCAAACCCCAATTTTACTATTTTGTACTTTTCTAGAATTAAATTAGACTAGTAATTATTATCGCTTCTCATTGTCCCTGTGTTCGATCCCGATATTACTCCAATAGGTTGTATGCTTGCAACTGATTAAAAATTGAGTATTGAGTATAAATTTAAAAGTGAATTGAGTATTTAATCGACCCCAAAATTACGTATATAAAATACTCAACAATATATATAATTAGCGCTTTTGTAGTAGTATATTACGAATAATTGCTAAAATGAATTAGATCTATTATGAGACATCAAAAAACTTGTGGCAATAGAAATATCTTCATTGGAGATAAAGGAAACCGGAGGCCCCCTCTTCCTTCCTCTCTCCATTTCGCTTCTTCTATCATGTCTAAGTCTCACTCCTGACATAACAATACACTCCTCTCTCTCGTCTCTATATCCTCGAGCGGATAGGATAATGAGGGAGAGAGAAGAGAGCCGAACCAACCAAAACCGAGCGTGCGGTATGGTCGTAGCTCGGAGGTAGAGTCTCTACCCTTATCTCGATCAGAATGCGGCAGTGAGTAGATCTAGTACTAGAGAAATAGGGAATGAGGTAATAGGGTGTTTAAGATTGTGATAAGTAGGATTATATGATTAAAGTAGTTTAAATGGTGATTGGAGTAGTTTAGATGAATTCATGAGAATAAACGAGTTTAGATATATGATTGAGAGTTATTTGACTCATTGTAAATAAGTTTTTTTTATCAATAAAATTATTAGTAGACATTTAAAGTCACTAACTTTAAAAAAAAAAAATCTTTATTTATTAATTTTTTTTCGTAGTTGATAGCATATATGTAATTAAAATATAATATTAAAAAAATTTATGATTTTTCGTTACAATTTACATCAAAATAAAATTAACATTTGGATAGAGAGAAGAAATGTGTTTTGCATGATCTATCATGCATGTGTTCCTTGTGTATTGTTTATAAGTATGCATAATGTGTATGTTGTGAACTTTAATAATTTGCATATTAGAGAATAAAAATATTAGCAAATAGATCTATATTTTGTTCTAACAAATTTTGATGAAAAAACTTAGGTTCTAATAATTGTATACATTTTTTAATCTTATTATGAGATATCAGAAAAAATCAGTAAACATTTATTATGATTAATTCGGTCTAGTACAAACCACAAAGAGGATTAACTTTCTCTCGACCTTTCTAAGTCTCATCATTATTGAATAGAATTTTAGTTAAATCCTTATATTTAGAAAGGAGTTACCTCTTCTCATTTATTTTTCCACAAATTAATCTTTTCCGATATATTTTATCCCGAAAGAATCTCCAATTATTTTATACCATGATATATACATTTTTACAAAATCTATTGAATCAGACCACAAAATTTTTCCAACTTCACTCGTAATGACTCTTTGGTGGCTCACTTCCAACCATGCATATTAAATCAACTCATGCCACACTCTCATTTTTAGGACGAACATTCTTTCTGAGAGGGAGAGAAAGAGAGAAAGAAGACCTAACCATCTCTTCTTTCTCTTGCCATCAAATAAAAAGGGAGCAGTAAATGTCAAGAAAGATATTCGTCTCTCACCTTTCTCTGTGTTTATCTGTTACTTTTTTTTAGATTTTTGTTAGTTCAATTCAAATAGGTGTTTCGTATGCTTTTCTTTTGATTTTAGCTGTGGATCTAACATGTTTTTTATTAATTGTTGAAACTACGGTTTATAGCAGTCCAAGATTCATTTTTATTACTCTTGGCTTGTATTATATAACTTCTTGTTATGATTTTGTTTTTGATGAAGCAACTGCTATTTGAGAAAAAAAAAATTTGAAAAGGTTCTCTAGGTGCTTTTTGCTTGATCAATACTACAAAACTTGTGGAGATCTTGCTTAAATGTTAGGAACTTATTGAAATTATTGAATACTATAGATTTGATAAAGAAAATTTAAGATAACGAAATTTTGGATTAATAAGCTAGTATATATAATTGATATAAGAATTCAATATCTGATACAATGATAAAAAAGAAGAGTTAAAACTAATATTTCATTGTTTTCTCTGCGTTCATAACATTAAATTGGCTATATAATTTGTGAGATAAAGAGTTCTCTGTTAGATATATACTTGTGTGCAATATAATTAAGCTCACAGGCTTTATTTGCATTGTTTTTTTTTATATATATTTTTGTTGATATGGTAGCTTGTGCCCAAATATCACATAAACCTTATTCCATTCCATTTTGTCTTGATGTGTAGATTCGTAGTTGTCTCTGTTTAACCCATATTTACTTTAGTAGCTCAGCTTGACATGATGACCAGACCAGTTAGTGTTGAAATTTCATATATGGCCTCAAGAGACTTAGCCCTCAATTTAAATTCATGTTACATTTGTTAGTAAAATTTTAACCAATTTCTTACCAAAAGAATCTAATATAAAACCATATTAGAACTAGATCGATCTATCATATAATTAATTTGTTGTTTTACTCTGTTGCACATGTCATGTCATGGTCATGTATTCTTAAATGTACTAAACAATATATTTGGTATATATATGTATTAATATTCCTTATTTTCTAATTTACCGAACGAATGGAGATGCTTTCTTTACAAATTTATAACTCTTGATCCTACATCAATTACTTCATAACTTTCCTATTTTGTTATTAGTTTATTACACTGTTCCACAAATTAGGCCATTCTTCCTTGTTGCTGATTACCGTTTAAGTTGATCATAATTAAGTCAGTAGAAACCTTGTTCGGGCCTTGGAGCTGCCACTTAGATCAGCTATATATGATATATATCCTCAATATGAGGAGGGATCAAGTTACAACAATTTTGAGTTACAACAAAGTTACTATAACCATTTTCTACACTTCGAAATTCCAAATCGTTGATCCAAACCATTCAACATGATCTCCACAATAAAATGTGCTTCCAGATCAAATTTTACATTTTTTTGAATTTTTTTACTATTTATTAAGATGGGTACAAAATTCAATGGTCTGAATTTGACTAGTTTTTGTAAAATACTTAATAAATAGTATAAAAATTCAAAACAATGTAAAATTTGATCTGAAAGCATATTTTATTGTGGAGATCATGTTGAACGGTTCGATCGACGATTTGGAATTTCAAAATGTAGAAAATGGTTGTGGTAACTTTGTTGTAACTCAAAATTGTTGTAACTTGATCCCTCCTCATATAATATATCACTTTGTTGTTGTCACAAATTTTCATAATAATTCGAATAGTTAAATAAATTAAGTTCAAATAATATTACTCGAGTGTCTTTTAAGCGCATAACGTAATTCGGATAGCATATCTAATAATTTGAGTTTGAGATAGATTTAATCATTAATTTGATTAAATTATACTTGGAGTAGTTGATAAATTTTGTTATGTAGAATCATGAGCGACATAAAATTTTAGAATAATTATTTGAATACCCTCCCACCTGTACTTTCAAAATCCCCGCATTCAATTTAGAAAAATTATGTATTATAGTCCCCACTAATTATTATTCTAAAATCCCTGCAACACTATTCCTCTATGATCATTAATTTATAACCACCTTGATTATTCCCTTAATTATCCTAAAAAAAATGAATAAAGGGTATAAACATTTCATCGATTAAGAATATGATTTCCACGAAAGATATTAAAAACATGAAAATTGAAACATAAATTTGAAAAACTTAAAATTTCCGTTTCAATAAGTCTGATCGTAATTTTTACTTGATTAACCTTGAATGCTTTGTATATTTGATATTTGAACTTGTTTGTGATACTGAAAATTTTGAGGATAAGATTGAAATAATTATGTTACTTGGGATAATATCTTATCCGTTACCTTTCCATCTCATTCAATCCTTAACCGTTAAAAAAATAGAAATTAAAATAGGAATAGATGTGCCTGTTGGCTATTAAAATGGCTTCCTTATTTGATCCTATTTCTTAATTTTGATTCACTTATCTCTCTATCATTTGAGATATTTTCTCTGTTTGATATTCTAAGAAAGAAGGAAAATATAATATTTCCCTAAAATAGTTTCCAGTTTGTTATTCTGGATAGATTAATATAACTATGTATTTTCTTTTAAAAAATTGAAATTAAAGGAGAGGTAATTATATTATAAAAATTGATGTTATATATATCAAGTAATTCTTGTTATTGAGTGTGAGACCGACAACATCTTTTATCCTCATTTAAGGATAAAAGACAATAAAAATAGAATAATATAGTCATCAAATCAAAATTAAAAAAAAAAAAACCAATGAAACTAATTATGATCAATGTGTTGATTGGATTCCGTTATATCTAATTGGTCATGATAACTTGTATAAATTTTGATCAAGTCTATCTGTGAACTCAACTCTAAAATCTATTGGATTGATTTCAAATAACAAATTCGAACCATTGAAACCCGTCTACATACAATTTTTTTTAATTTTCGAATTAATTTAGTATAGAGTCAAGTCATAAAAAAACGTTCAAAAAATGAATGCATTAAAATTAATTTATAAATTTTCTAATTTGACCGCTTGACTTTATACTAAATTAATTCGAAAGTTTAAATTTTTTGCATGTAGACGCATCATTCGTATGGTAGATAAGTTTCAACGGTTCGGATTCGTTATTTAAAATCAATCCGATAGATTTTAAAGTTGAGTTCACAAAGAGAGTTGGTGAGCTTACGAACACCTAGTTCTACTCATGTATTATTTCATGTATTAAATCGTGGGGGTGTAAATAAAAAAAATTGCATATAAATATTTACTGACCAATTGATTGGTTGACATGATGACATCCGCTGAATTAAATTGGCAATGACAGTTAATATTAATTTGAATGCATGAAATATGCATAATCATCAGCATTTTCTTAAAAATAATAATAATTAGAAAATTGCAATTCTGATTATCTCGTATATATGTAGCAGAAAATGTGAGGGTTCAAATACTTATTGAAATATGTAATTATTTCTGTTGTAAGCATTACATGATAGTATGCATGGATAATGATATACGTGATTGATTTTATATAGCACGATGTTATGATTATTTATTTATAAAATTATTGATAAATTTTTGAATATTATTACTAATAAAAAAAAACGGGGTTCGGTTGAGATATTGCTATTACAAGTATGGGTTTGGTTGGTTCGGTTTAGTTGGTTTTGAAATTTTTTAAACCAAACCAATTAAGAATAACCGAAATAAATAAAAAATTAAACCGAACTGGTCCATTTAAACCAAATTTTTTTTGTTCGTTTGAAAACCAAATAAATTGAACAATTTGAACACCCTAGTTTGAAATTGCTAGTCAATTTCATGGATGGAGAGTGGAAAAATCGTGTCGTGCTGTGACTTTTGTCCTGTGCCGTGCCATGACCAAGTCAATTTTTCACATGTCGTGCCGTGATCAAGTCAATTTTTCATGTAATGTGTTGTGACCAAAATGTCGAAGAGTGATCACAGCACGTAAATTACCCCGTGACCAAGTCGTGCTGTAACCGGTCACGTTTGATCACATTTGACTATTTTTTTGTATTTAAATTTGTTTATTGAAAAAAATCAGAATTTTTTAAAAAAATGTGGGGAATGTTTCTTTGAAATATTAAAATGAAGAATTAATGTTAGAAAAAAATATGTTGTATCGTGATCAAGGCGATTTTCGTGTCGTGCTGTGTCTTCTTTGTCAACAATCGGTTACGGCACAGGACACGCGAGTTGCGGCACGTAACTGATACCCGTGCTTTGTCATAACCGTGTCGTTTTGGGATGGAGCCGTTTCTGGCGTACCATTTTTCCGTATCTGAGACACTTTTAATGACCTGCCAACAACTTCGACAAATTACTACAATAGCAAGATGCATCTTTTTTTTTTCTAACCTTGATAGTCTTACCAAGTTTTTCAAAAAAACAAAAAAACAAAAAAAAAAAACAAAAAACAAAAAAAAAACTAAGGAAAATTATGCATAAAATAAATAAAAACACTATGAGCTTCCGTAAAATGTCAAACAATTGATTTGAACGGTTCAATATAATCTCCAAACTAAAATGTGTTTGGAGACCAAATTTTATATTTTATTTTTTTGAGAATTATTTAGATAGATACAACATTATTGTTTTTGAATGGTTCACAATCTTATGAAATTATGTACTTACCTAAAACATAGTAAAAAAATTTCAAGAAAAAATATAAAATTTAGTTTCCAAGGACATTTTAATACGAATATCATGTTGAGTTGTTCGGATCGATTATTTGGACTTTAAAAACAAAAATGAGGATATAATATGAGAAATGAACAAGATATGAAAAATATGAGACATTTGAAACCCTAGCGGAGGTAGCTGTTCCCGTCTCTAAAATCTTACAAAATCTTTCCGAATTGGCCATTTTTAAAATGAAAAAATGGCCAAAACAAATATTTTCATTTTTAAAGAAGATTGGCCAAAACAAATATTTTCTGTCCCTGTGAAATCTCCGCTAGGGTTTCAAAACAAATGGCCAAAACAAAACAAATGATGTCGTGCTGTGTCGTGTCGTGCTGTGTCTTCTTAAAAATGAACAGTTACAAAACAAATATTTACAAAAAATGGCCATTTTTAATATGAGACATTTGATAATCAAGATTGGTCAGTAAAATGAAAAAATGGCCAAAACAAACATTTTCTGTCCCTGTGAAATCTCACCTATTCTTCTCCTTCTTTATTTAAAGAAGTTCCAAAAAATCTCAGTATTTATGGGGAAAAAGAGAAACAGCGTGGAAGGTATTTTAGATGAGAATTTATTCTATTTTCCGCACTTGTACACAAGAAAGAAAGAAAAAGGAAAAAGTGAAGTATGAAAATAAGAGGAATAGACTAACACAAGGGAGAGTAAGACAATATAATGTGATGCCAAAAATTGTCCATCTTTTTGCTCTTTCAATTATCAAGCATGACTTTACTTTGCCTGTTAAGTAGGGCTGCAAACGAACCGAACCGAATCGAACTTAACCCCGGTTTGAGTTTGGTTTGAATTAATTTCGAACTAAGTTTGGTTTGAATTAATTTCGAACGAACTCAATTTCAAATCGAATTTTTTACGAACTCAATTTCGAACTTTTACGAACTTTGTAACAACTTGCGAGTTATGACTTATGACTGGGCCATAGTTCGAAATTACAACACTTCAATAAAAACTTAGACATTCTAAATTCTAATTACACAGTACACCAAAGTTTATATCAAATTTCATTACAAATATCAAAATTTATGTCAAACACCAAAGTTTAGTACAATCAATCAAAGTTCAGTACAATCACATAATCCAAATTTTTCCAAATAGCCAACAGGAGCAACATCACCAAAGTTTTCAAATACCCAAAGTATTCAAATTAAAATTAAATATCAATAGAAGTACAAAATAATTATCAAAGTCTTAAAATTATTACAAACTCAAATATTATCCTAAATAAAACATTAAAGTTCATTATCAGCGGAAATTAACGGCTCACGTTTGAGTTAATTTCGAACTAAGTTTGGTTTGCGAACCTATTTCGAACGAACTAGGTTCAGTTTGAGTTTGGTTTGAATTAATTTCGAATGAACTCAAGAATCGAATTTTTTACGAACTTTTTCGAATCAAACTCGAATCGAATTACAAACTACGAATTTTTTGTGCAGCCCTACTGTTAAGCAAGAGAAAGATCAATTATGCAAATAAAACAAATACCTGACCCAAAAAGCAAATAAACTTTATAGCTTAATTTAAACTTAAATTAAGCTATAATTTTAATGTCATTGGTTAGTATATGAACTTTCTATTATATTATATTTTCTCATATTTCAGGCTTTCCGTAGATATGAGGGAATAAGGTGATGGATCTTGCAGGGTTTCTTTATTACGTGGGATGGGATTTGGTGAGTGATATGTACTGAATCTTCTATCAGGGTATATTGCGAAAACCTGAGACGTATTCTGATAATGCCAACGATCATTTGCTTTCAGTGATGAGTGACCTAATTTCAGTTTCAACTAAGTGCGACATTGGGTAGGAACTTGACGCGTGAAAAGCTCTAACTGAGATGAGACATTTTGGTTGGAAATGGCAGTGCTGAAATTTTTCTGTTCTTTTTCATGTTTTTATTGACTTTACTGTTACAAACTAAATAAATTGAATGATAAGTCCATAACTATGGGATTAAAGCAAATCAAATGAGAAATGGGGAGTATGGGATACTATTTTTTTTTTTTGAGGAAACTTGGACAAATTTTGTTTTCATAAAATTTGTATTGGTTGAGCCACCATCGATCCCATCTGATGTCAATTAGAACAGCAAATGAACAAAAAGCTGCCAAAAACCTCAAAAGCTCTTACTGGTACCAGTACTTGAAAGCCCTAATTAAATGCTGCAATTGGTTTATAGATTCTTCTTAAGCTTGAAATTACTATATAACCCAAATTAACTGCTAGTTGCGCCAGGACTGAGCATACAATGGGCCCTTAATCCTATTGTATTCTGCTATTGGTTTATTGCATTGTTCCTTGTTGCTTTCTTCCTTCTTGCTAATTACCGTTTGAGTTGACAGCGAGTCAGTACAAACCTTGTCTTGGGCGGCTTGTTGCATACTGAGATCATCCTCAACTCATGCTTTTTTGAGCAATTTGTCACAATTTGTTGTCAGTTCTGTAATTTTGCCTCTTTTAAATTGAACTTTGGTCTCAGCTGACCTTAAACCCTGCAACTAAGCCTTATTTTGTTTCAGTTGGTTTCAATAAAACTACTCCATTTAAGCCTCTGGTTAAATAAATATGGCTCAATCTAACAATATCTTGAGCCCCTTATTCTTCGATTGTCAATGGAAGTTGGAAGTTGTTATTACAAGGGTTATGACTCAGTTGTTAGAGGTGTAGCTCTGAATTTGATTCACAGGTCAATGATGATTCCTCATTTACACCATTGTGTGTATTTAATTAGATTCTGGAGGAATGTTATCATATATGCTTGTCAGTAGAGGAGATTTCTTTCTAAGGCTGATCTAATCTGCAGTTTTGTATTTTAAATGAGGTTTATTTTGTCTATTTTTGATTAAATGTATGATAGTTGGCGTGCACTGGTACAAAATAAAGACTACAAAAGTTGTTCTGGATAGTGACTAAATTTGTCACAAGCAATTTTCCATTTCAGGAGCTACAAATGGAGGCATATTTTATGTTTTGTTCCTTCTAATGAATCAAAATTACAAACTTTTTGTCTTGTTCAGAGTGGTACTTTTTAAATTTAGAATTTAGTACTAGATTTTATGAGTTAATTTTCATAAAATTAAATTGTAAAATGTCAAATTATGAAATATGCAAGTTGAATAATAAAAATTTCCTTCTAAAAAGTTTGAACAATTGTAAAAATTGTAAGAAACAAGCATAATTAAAATTGTAGAAAAAAGAAAAGGGTTAAGGAGGGTGGGGGGTTGAAATATCGATTTAATGTGACCACAAGAGCATTTAATTAAAAAAATTAGAATAGGATGTTTTCTGAAGAGAATTTTATAGAATTATCCGTTATTAATTTCAATTGTCTTGAACTTGTTGCATGTTTCAAGTTAAACCCAACTAAGACTCAGTGGCTCATATGCAAAATGATCCCTTAAGATTCGTACTTTCAGAGGGTGCCATTCAATGTTGGTGTTACTGACACCTGACGATGGCATCAAGGCTCCAATTAAATGGGAGTTATTAAGTGCCTTAACATGGGATGGTTTTTTTTATCTCGAAATCAGGTAATGATGGGCTAAAATATATTAATTTTCACATTTATAATTGCCAGACTTTATAGAACACAACTTGTAACTGAAGAGTAATTATTCATATCAAACCCTAGATGCAAAGAACATAAATCTTATTACCCTTTCAGAAGCGTTTTGATGTAGTAAAATCTAAAATGACAGAAGGATTGCCTGATAAATAAAATTTAAAACATGATCCTTCCATTTCATATCGTACTTGAAAAAATAGGAAAAAAAGTTAAACCAGAAAATCAGCATATTTCATTGAAAAACTTGCATAATAAAATATAAATATAACAAATCTGCATGTTTAGGTATTTCTCTCAGCATGATGCTTGGCTGTCTCTGGCCAAATGATGGTCCACTACAGAGTGATCGAAGATGGCAATCGAAGAGAAGTGATTTGGAAGTGTGCCACTACAAGCAGTCAGAGAATAATGATAGAATAGGTTCTGAGCATGCTTACTGTAAATACAAGCATTCTTTCGGTACATCATCTGTTAACACATATTGAAAAGGAGATACCACCCATACACTCTGGTCTGTGATTTATAGACTCAAGAGGAGTGGAAACCGGCTGCAATCACAGGTTTCAATATGGACAAATAAAGGATCGTTTTCCTGAAAAAGCCTCCTCAGATTGCAAGGCATCTTTCACTGGTTCACAACTTGGATAATTGGCAATGGTCATTCAATTTCGTTTGTGTGACATATGGGGGCTCTCAATTTCGCCAACAGTAAGAATCGTTGTTTTTTTAATGTTCAATAACAGATTGTTAACACACGATGTCATGTTGAGGAGGCATCTAGCATGCTCACCACAGTGTGTTATGTGCCAAGGCTGTCAGAAGGAAACTGGTGTTCACCTGATACTTCAGTGCCCATTTGCATTGAGGGGTTTGGATCACAATGAGATTGCAGGTTGGATTTCGGATCCTTCAGCAAACTGATTCGATGCAAGAGATGTGGAATGCAGTAAGAGATACGATGGCTGCAAAACCTGGCTGGGAGGTGACAGGTTTGATATTGTTTGTGACATATGGTTGCTGGCACATATGGCGCGAAAGAAATGATGTGATCTTTGCAAGAAAATCGGTGGAGCCAGAGATACTGGCACAGAGGGCTTACAGAGAGGCAGAGATATGGATGAGATTCTGTTGAAGCTGGAGGGAAATTAAAGGAGTAGGGGCGCTGCTCATGTTAATTAGCATCATGTTGTAATTTTATTTTACTGTACCCCTTGGCAGCCACTGCCTAGTTCTCTAAAAAAAAAAGAAAAAAAGAAAAGGAGATAGCACCCTTAATTATGCTGTTGATGGTGCTAATAATAGCATTGTGCACGTAAACTTATCTTGTTCGGATACTTGTTGACGAACCATTTATAGTTTCAACTAATAAACTGAACCCCATCAAACAGGGCCAGAACCAAAAAATTTACGGAATTACAGATTATTGACAACAAACCAACGCAATAACTGGATGAAGGAAAGACTACAAACAAACAAACCTTGCTGTTAAAACCTCAACTCTTCCAAACGGCAACCAAAGTCCCAGCCGACATGCCAAGAATACAACACACCCCGGCAATGCGGGTACGCCGCAACAGAAGATCCAGCGACTTCACCTGTTGCATCACCGATGTAAGAATCTGTAGCCTCCCCATTTCTTCCATTTTATTGAAGAAAAGCATTGGCTTTAAGGATCGCCTCATTATAAAAGCCATAGCGAAGGGGAATGCAAATGCCGCGACCCCCTGAATCGGGACCTCTTGCGGTGATCCATGTGGCAAGGTATACACAAGCCACGCACCGATTCCGAGGTGAGCCATGCCGAGCAAGGCAAAAACCTTGCTCAGGTCGTGAATTGACTTGCGCATTTTGTCGAACACCTCACGGGTCTCATTGGCCAGGGGAGAGAGATCACGTTCTACTGTCGGCCCCTCGATTTCCTGGTGCTTAAACTTTTCAAAATCGGTAGCCGGACTTGTATCAGTACTGGAGGGGCCCGGTGGCGGCGTAGAGGAGAGGGCTCTGGATGCGAGAATGAAGGGGTGGGGGATGGGTTTGTAGAAATAGGTTGGGGCAGAGATGAAGGGTTTTGAAGTCGGAAGAAATGATCGGGGACAAGTGGATTTGGGAATTAGGGAGAGAAATCTAGGGTTTAGGAGTCTTCGTGTGAGAGTAGTCGCCATGGTTGAGGGATCAGAGAGAGAGAGAAGAGCATATGATACGGAAGGGAGAGGTCAAGGCGGAGACGATTCGGATTATATTTATCTCCGTATCGGATTACAGCGATTAATATCCGACCCACGGAGGCGCATATTTTTTCAGAGGAGGATCTGCGTTGACCAATACACTGCGTACCTGTTCGGCTGGGAGGATTAAGCCTCCTTATGACTCCTTAAGCACTTAATCCAGACGAACAGCTCCTCCTTAGACTGGATTAAGCACCCGTCCTTTGCACCATTTCTTAATCCTACCTCTCCCCTTCCTTAAGATTTCGGTCTCTAAGGAGCTTCCTTAAGATACTTTTCAGACAAATTTACCCTCAAAAAGCAACTGCTCCTTAGCGTTTCCTCATTCTTTTTCTTTTTATATTCTCCTTCTCTCTTCCTCCTCAACACGTTTTCCCAAGACACGAAAAAGAAGAGCACCTCTCTCGCTGACGAAGATTATCGACGATCTAATGACCGGCAGCCCAATCCGAAAACTGTAGACGTTCGCACCGAGATGCTCTCTTTATTGACATCCCAATTGCCCAAGTGTTCTACGGCCGACAACCCTCATTTTCTCTATCGGAACTAGCAGAGGTGAGGAGGTGAGGAGGCACATAGTTGGCACTCTTACAACAATCTTCGGGGCCGCTAGGCTCCTTTCCATCGTTGATTGGAGCTCTACAACATTTACGTCGAGACGCTCTTTTCATTGACACCAATTGGCCGGTATTTATCTCCTCTCTTTCATTGTAGTTTTTTTTTTCTTTAGATCAACAGTTCGAGTATTTGAATGCAATTGGTGGACTGTGCTTTGTATTTGAATACAAATTCGAGCAGTCGAGTATTTGATTTTAAGTATTTTTTCTCTGTGTTTGTACATCTGTCTTCTACCTTCTCGTGATTTATGCTTCCCTATAGACCTGTGCTTTCAATGCTAAGCTTTTCACTAAGGATTGGTTTGGATTAGATCGTTTTTAATTAGCTCGTTTTGCTCGGTTTGTAACTTTGTATTAGGTATTGGGTTAATTCTTTTTGGATTGCGCTGTCATCAATACCGGGTTGATTTCTTTTTTATTTGGTACTTAGCTTTATGTGGGTTCCAAGAGTAATTATTATAGATTAAACAATTTTAATTCTTGTTTTTGTTAATGAAAAAAAGGTTGTTGGACTTGTTATAGATTAAACAATTGTAATTCTTGCTTCTGTACCAGTCGTGCACATCCTTGTACCAGTGAATTTGGTATTAGCTTTTTACATCCTTGTACCAGTCAATTGTAATTCTTGCTTCTGTACTAGTCTGCTCCATTTTAGTATTTGTTTTTAGGCCAAAGAACAATTTAGATTTCTAACTTCTTTTTTTATTCTATTGTTTCTTTTGCAGATGTCAGGTTAATATTTCTTTTGAAGAACTGAACTGGGTTGAGTTTTATTATGTTGTTTCATTTTGGTATAGTAATTTATAGTTGAAACCTGGATCGCAAAATATTCAGACTTATTTGTATGGAAAATAATGTGTGTAATTGAAAATGTTTACAAGGTTCTATTTGTAAAATTTGCAGCTATCAACATTTGTTACATTGTTATATTTTTTGTGAAATGTTATTTGATCAAGTGTTTCATTAATTACTAATTAATTTGTTATATGAATTGATCAAGCTCACAAAGCAATGCAATGAACTAGATGTGGCCACTGTTGCTGGCAAAATAAGCCTTCAGTTTAGCATATTAAAGAAGAAAATGTACAAGGGTATTTTTGTCTTTACATACTAAAATATATATTTTATTCTTTATTCTTAATCCTTCTTTCAAACGAACAGTTGCTCCTTAGAGAGGATTAAAGTTTTAATCCTTTCCTCTTAAGGAGGCGACGCCGAACAGCCCCGCAATTTTTAGTGCGGTGCCTAATCAGAAATCAGAAGGAACTACAACTCTACAAGGCCGATTCGAAAGCGAAAGGACATTAATCAATGATCCGAAGGCCCGTATTTCATGTAATAAAGGCACCAGCCCATTAATAAAGGGCTAAAGGATATAATTCATAACACCTAAGGTAACAGAATATTTATACTTAGATCTGGACCATCCATTCAAAATCCGCACGAATGTTAGAGGAACTCCGTGCATACCACCTCGGGCCGGATTGGCCCAGATTCTGATCATACGGTCCATATTTAAGAAGAAATATTCTGTTACCTCAGAGGCTAGGGATGGACTCAACTGGAAATGTCTTCTTCCCCAATCCAACTGCTGCCGCCTCCACGCCCCCGGAATTGAAACTTTACATTATATACATCTTAATATGTGTATATTTATCTGTAGCAAGTTGATTTAACGGCACTTTTTAACTTACTACACCTTTACTAATAGAGAAACTTGACGCATAAATTTTCATTTCTTCTCAGTAACCCCGGATTCCAACGTACAAATCTGGAACTCCCTCAATTTGTTTCAACTTTTCGCATCTTCCAATTTGCAAAACCCTACCCAAAAAGAAAATATTTAATAAAGGAAATGGTGCTCTCGTACAATCAAGAACACGTTTACCGCCACCCTTGGGATCGGGTCACCGCCGCCGCCTGGCGGAAGTACACCGATCCGGCCGCTGGAGCCTCCTTATCGCACATCGCCGACGTGCACACGCTCTCCCGCCAGCTGGATCCCGGTTCGGGTCGCCTCGTCTCAACCCGTTCCATTACAGTGCGATCGCCTATCCTCCCCTTTCCCCTTCGTCGTTTAATAGCACAGGATTCGGTCGTCTGTCACTGTGTTGAATCCTCCATTGTCGATGCCTCCTCCAGGTAATATAATAGATGATTGGATCCAAAGGAAATGTTTATTACAGCTTTTGTTGGAATTTGAAGTGATCTTGGAATTGAATTCTCAGTATAGAAATTTCCTATACATTTTGAAGCGATTTTAGCTGATGTAAATCACTACTGATAAGTGATAACTGTTCACTAATTAAATTACAGGAAGCATATTGTTAACAAAACAGTATGCAAATGACACCAAACTGGTATTAGAGGTCACTGGTGTCATATAGTGTTACTTCACCCTTTTGTGCGATTGCCCAGTTATATCTGTATCAAACCATAGTGCCTCATCTAACCTTCAATTGCTTCTCAATTACACTTCCTGGTCTTTAATCTAATTCATGTTTCTTTATCAAGTTCTTGTTCTACTAAACAGCTAACCAGTCAGTAAAAATTGTTCAAGACATAATTAACGGGAACTAAATGGTGATCAAGCTCATTCTCTTAACTGCACAGGAACCCATGCTGGCTGGTACATCCCTGTGCTGGCTTGATTGAAACAATTATGTTATATGTGATCCTTTCAATCATTGTTTGTGTTGATCTGTCTATTGTTAAAATGTAGCTCTAGATTATGTTGGAAAACTATTAACTGTAAACATCCCAAGTGACACCAAATAACTTGAAATCAAGCACGCGTAAAAAAAAGTAGAATTTTAGAAGGTTTGAATGGCGTTATAGACTAATAGTGCATTCTCTAGTAAGACCAGTTCCATACATTTTATTAACATTTTTGTGAAACACCTCACTGTTTAAACAAAGCTTAAGTCAAGCATATATCAGCGACTACCTATGTATCGCTACATTTACAAAACCAAATCACTTCAAAACCAATCATGCATTCTTACAACAACATTGAAAACTGCCTATCTTAATCATTTGAGCACATGGCATTATGGCTGCAGTTTAACATAAAGAACAGAGAACTATATCATTTAATTGGTCAACTCATCCTGTATGTAATAACTGACACAGATCGATGGATGTGGTGGTAAAGAATGTAAGCCTGAGAGGCCTCATAGAGGTGGAGGAGAGGGCAACGTACCGGCCACACCCAGAGAGGCCCAGCGACTGGACAGCATTCAGGCAGGAGACGAGCATCCGTGTAAAGCCCCTCTCAGCCATTGCTAGTTTGGCAGAGCGAATTGAGCGCCGCTGTGCTGATAAGTTTTTGCAGAACAGCGTAAAAGGTCGTGAGGTTGTTGAGCGCATTTGCCAGTACCTCGAGGGGGGAGAGACCGTATGAGCATCTCCTATCTTTCATTTTTTTTTTTTTTTCTTCTCTTCGTTCCTCTTTTAGTTTTCTCCCTTTCTGATTTTTCTTTGTTCTAATGGAAGGCCGTGTATTTGGCTGGAGGATGAATAACTTGTAAAATAATAAGTATGCATTTGTTGAGTTCATGTACTGTGTTTTGTGTACACCAGTTGTATATTTTTCAATTGATCTTTTAAATCTGCTTTATTTTTTGAAATCATAAGAGTACTTTTTTTCCCTAGTTTGATATGGATGGATGTAAGACCTGTGAACAAAGAATCTGTATTGATTCAGTTGAGAGAAATGAGCTTCTGATGGAAATTATTAGGTAGGACTATTACCAGTGCAACCTTTTCTATTGCACAGAGAGATTCAAAACAAGCAAAACCAAGGGAACTATCACTTGCTATATGTGGCATTTATTGACATAAAATAAACATCTTGTAAATTGTATATACTGTAAAATAAACCAAGAGAACAATCAGCTCCAGTTTGGGCTTGTGTCTAGATCAATGAAATAAGCTAATTTTTGCATTTTGGAAACATTTGCCCCCATTATTCCTAAGGCCGATTAATCTGAAAACTGTAGATACATCATTTTAAGTTATTGAGGAAAGCTGATCAAGTTGCAGCTCTATCACTAACACAGTCTATGGGTAATTTTGCACCTATACATAAAACAAAGCTACTCTCTACTATTTGCTCTACATCTTATTGCTGTATTCTCCATTTTTCCTTCTTGTAGGACACTGTTGATAGAACTAATCAATCTAGGTTTTGAAATTGATCTCCATAGCCATTTAGGCTTGGAGATGAAATGGCATTGCACTACTTTTGTCATATTCTGCTTGTACTATGGAGAGATTCACCTTTTACTTCACTAAATATCCAAAAGTATAGTCACTAGCAGAGCTATATATATGCTCCCTACACTTAACAATGACACATAATTGAGAGCACAAATTGAATGAGATTATTGTTATCCAAGATTCATAAAATTCACATTTTGGTCCTTCACTTAGTGAGCAACACAAGGTTCCTCTACAAAAAATGATGGAAGATGCATTCACACTCAATTTTGCGTTTAAATTTGGAGCTTAAAAATAACTAAAAAGTTCTTCCACAAGGACCAAATGGTGACAAATGATTAACTAAGGACCAAATTAACATAATCCAAAATTAGAAGACATTGTAGCTTATCTAAACTTGTCTTTTGCATAATTCATCAATAGTAGCTTATTGATTCAATCATCAATAGTTAAAACTTGTCTTTTGCATTCAATGCTTATCTAAACTTCATCTGGTCTTTTATAAGTATACCCCAAGAAAACAAGAGATCACCATGAGTTTCTACAAATATTGAACTAGTGTTCTTTAATGATCCAAAACTCTCAACTTAGCTTCTTCTCAAGGCATGCTGTAATATTTTTAATTCTGTTGCAAACAAAATTCTGATGCCATACTGGCGGTATCCTATCCGAGCTTTTTGTGAAAATGTGCTTGATACGATTTCTTCGGCATCAAGCTGATATTTTTAATCTGATGCAAGTTCACTTTCTTGACCTTGCAAGGCTAAGGTTTGTGTTTCGTCTATCCCTTCTGAACTTTCGCATTTCAGGTAAAAGTAGTCATGACTGGCATCACATATTCATCAGAATATGCTGTTATGGTGTGGTTTCTGAATTTTCATGCTTTATTCTTGAAGGAACGGATCTCATTTGGAGATTATGATATTCATTGATCGATGTAGTATGAGTTCATTTTTCCAGTGATGCTTGTGAAAAAATGAGTTTCTTTTTCTTTTTTGGTTTCTTGTGATGCTTGTGAAAAAATGCAAAAGAAAAAAAAAACATTATTTTTTATTTTTGGCTTCTGGTATGGAGAAATATATGTACCGTCCAGGATAAGTTCAGCCGAGTCAAACTAAAATGAACTTGTCTTGGATGCACAAGATTTCTTTAAAATTTGTGTCATATTAGATGAACAGTTCGGATCTCACTCTATGCCTTACGGTACCTCACTAAATCCGAAAAAAAAACTTCTTCTAAAAAAAAAAAATGGAATTTGTACTATATTAAACGAACAGTTCGGATCTCACTCTATGCCTTACGGTACCTCACTAAATCCGAAAAAAAAGTTTCTTCAAAAATAAAAATGGAGTTTGTACCATATTAAACGAATAGTTCGGATCTCACTCTATGCCTTACGGTACCTCACTAAATCTGAAAAAAGAATTCTTAAAAAAAAAAAAATGGAATTTGTACCATATTAAACGAACAGTTCGGATCTCACTCCATGCCTTACGGTACCTCACTAAATCCCGAAAAAATTGACTTCTACAAAAAAGAAAATGGCCAAAAAATTAAAATTATAACGTGCACACGTGTATATGTATCAGAAATCTGATAGGAAAAGAGATGGCAACAGATCTTTGCCGTAAAAATAAAAATCATTACAACAAAATAAAATTAGACTTACGGTGCTGTAACAAATTTGAGCAAATTTGTTGAAAAATGATTGAATGAATAGACGCACGTAATGTGTTGGAAATGTATTTGAGTATATTTGATTTTGCACAAGTTTGTGAGAATTATTTTGAATTAGTTCATATGGACTCATGAGTATATAAATAACATGTGGATCATATTTGTTGGTTTTGATGATTATTGGACTTAAACTATGGGCCCAATTAATTTAAAGCATGAATAGACGCATACAATGTACTGTAGCATTTTTTTTTTTGCTTAATATTTAATGCATCGATTTGAATTTTCACATACATAGCCATATATGTTTATTTTGATAATTATCAGACTAAGTGTGTTTCCAATTAAACAAAAACATGAATAGAACATGAATAGATGAAAAGTCGGAGACAAATGTAATGAAAAATGAATGGAGATTATTGACCTTTATTCTTTTTTTTTTTTAAATTGTATTTATGTATTATTTTTTATATAATTTAGAATAAAATTTTATGGGTACTGTAAATTTGATTCTCATTCTCAGCATAAAAAATTGATATGATTTATAATTTGAAAGTCTGATTCCGTCCCTAAATAGAAGCACATGATGTAATCAAAATGCAAATCTAACATATTTATTTTTTCATAATAATTGATGCATCAATTTGAATTAGTGCGTATAAATTCATTGGTAATTAATTAACAAATGCATGGCCGATTATTTGAAACATAGAGAGACACATCCAATGTAGCAAGTTAAGAGTTTATCTGTGAATTCAGAATTGTATCTGTTTGATTTGGAACCATTAAATGTATGCAGATCTAAAGAATACAAGTAATGTTTAAGTCTGATAATCATCAAAATAAACACATCTGGTCTATGTATGTACAAATTCAAATCGATGCATCAAATATTAAGCAAAAACATTGTATGCAGCTAAAATATCCTATGCAAGATGTGCAACAAGGAGTGTTCTTACTTCTTAGACATACATCAAGCAGACACCACCAGCATATATATATATATGCTTCCTATTTTTACTGTTTTTACTGTTCACCCGGATCTGAAATTTTCAGATCATATGGTCCAGACTATTTTTACTGTTCACCCGGATCTGGAATTTTCAAAGTGGCTTAATAAATAGTAAAAAATTCCAAAAAATGTAAAATTTGGTCTCCAAGTACATTTTATTATAGATTGAACATCTAACGGTTTGAATTTGTTGTTTGAACATCAAACACTAAGATATGTTCCCGGAAGCACGAGGTCGAAGTTCTAGAGGAAGCACATTAGCCATACTATATATATATATATATATATTCAATTAAGAAAATTCCTCATCTCCCAAATGTGTTGGGTTGCTATTATTTCAAGGAGGTTGATGAAGATTTTTGCAACTTGTCGGTATCTACACCTTTAACAGTGAACTCATTAATCTTAAGGTTTTTGATATAGCTAATTAAGCCTCATGGCTGAGAGCTGTTATTATCTCAAGTGATTCGGGTTCTTGTACCAAATCAATTCATTTTCATTTAATAAATGGGTGGTTAAATATGTATTGATCGGTCTTTTATATTTCCGAGACTTCTAAAAATTTGAGAAATTTTTTGATTTGGTAATCTCATATATCTTTACTACGATTTTGTTTCAGGTCCATCATATAAAATAAGTTCTTAGGACACTTTGTGCATTAAAAGCTTTTGAATAGGGTCCAATTTTTAATCTCTCTTCCATATACACATGTAAAATTATATAAAGAAATGTGAATATTTTCTGCAATGTTGACTATAACAATATATCAACAAATCTCCATGAAGAACATTTTTCATATTACATTGCAATTTATAGGCGGTCTGAGTTTGATAACCGTTGGTTCATGCAAGATATGAGTTCCATACATGTATAATTGATTATTAACAGCAAAAAGGAAATGCAAGCAAGGTGATAAATCTAATTCAATATTTTGGCATCACCAAACAAAGCAATTGATGTCTGATCAAATCAATCAGATGATTATCGCTCATAATATTCCAATTTTGGTAAATTGTACTGCAATTTGCAGTTGCATATATGTTACTTTGTTTGTTAATCCTTGTGTAGACCTAAATATATTTTGAGTCAGCCATCTAATTTCTATAGTTGTGAACTTGCGATCCGACTTAAGTTTGCTCTGTGGCTGAGATGCTTGATGCTATTCCAGTTCTTGCTCTACTCTAATTTTATTAATTATGTTGATAAATGCATTGGTTCAACTCCCTTCATCTAGTCATCTCTATTACCCTGGTCGATTCGATTCTACACCGAACAAATAGCAACAACACATCAAAAGCTATTGCTTGTTGTACTGAAAAGTTACAGTTGTAGTGAAATGAGATTATTCTTGTTGTACTACAATTGTAACTTTTCAGAGAACATGTTATATTTATATTGTGCAAACTTCCACTTGACAAAGTTAACAGTGATGGGTTAACATTATAAATTAAAAACGCCACAAGACGCAAAATCTTTTCCTGGAGCAAAAGTAAATAAAAGTTATGTACAAAATTCCAATGTTCACCAGCCAACCTATCTTTTAAATTAATAATAAAAAGAACAGTTCTACACAAGAAAAGAATAAATATTTTCTTTGAACAAGTTCGGCAGGATAAACAGACAACACATATAACACATTTTCTTTCACACCGTCCCCAAACTACACTAAAATAGCTTAATAATCTCACTTACATAACCTCATTCATACCATACCTCTCGCAATAGTTTAAATCTTGCATTCCCCTGGGACCCTTCCTCCAGTCCAATAGCCCCCAAGCTACCATTACTGGATGGCGTAACTGGAGGGGTTCTCTCTATGATGGATGAAAGGGGAGAATCAAGGTCATCCAAATCATCATCACTGGTGTAACCTCTCCTTTGCACCATAGACGCCCTCTTGTCCAGTGTTTTACCTCCAGTATCAGCAGCTTTCTCTGCCACATCAACTGGTGAAGGAGGATAGTATACGACTGGAGAAGCCACATAGGGGAAGATGCTTGATTGGCCTCTGTCTGAGAATTGCTCTACCATGCTCTGTAATTGTGTTGAATTTTTATAAATTTAGACTACTCAAAAGTCAAAAGTAAAGCCAGTATGCATTGAACTTAGCGATCAGAACTAAATTTCTAATTTTGCCGTAGAAAAAGTTTTATATTATTCCAAAGAAAAACTTACTTCAGAGTTGAGTTCCTCAAGAACAATTCCAGGGACAGCATCAGGGCAAAACTCATCAGGTGTGAAGTTGCACAGTATGCGGATCACCAGGCTCAGACCAATTGAGGGACATACCTATCATTCCACCAAAGTAAACAAAATCACTTCCTAACAAGAAAAATAAATAAAGAACATGTAAAACAAGCACGGGAGTAAAGGTGGCAAAAAGAGAGTGAAGTAAGGTTCAATTCAAATTGGGCTACATTTCTAACCATCCCGCATTTTGGATTGCTTCAAGTCTAAATTCATTTAATTTGAATCTTGTCTAGGCTTTTACCTAAATTTGGATTAGTTAATGTTCACATCATTATTGTAATTGTTATCATAATATATTTCTGTTTGCTTTCTAATCCAATTTAAGACTAGGCTGAGTTATCTAGCATTCATGTGAGCTTCAGTTTTAGGTCAGTCACGTTTTGGGTCACTTTCGGTTTTAGATCGTTCCATCAGGTCATTAAGGTATACTTAAAAGCTTCAGGTCCAGGTTGGTGCTGATGACAAATATAAAATGAGTCGAGACCAAACCTCTTTTCTGATGGATTTTTCCAGAAGCAAGTCCTTGGGGAGCATCAAAAGATCACTCAGTTCATTAAGTAGTTTGAATGTTTTCAATTTGTTACGAGTAGATTCCAATGTTCCATCAGATTCTACGTCTGTCTTGGAATCTGCCACCAAGTCCTCATTAGCAGAATCATCAGCATCCATGCCAAATATGTCAGATAAATATCTCGACCAATTCCCTATCTGTATTTCAAACCAAAAATTTGATAGTGATTTAGTGCATTTGTGGATATTGTTCCATCAAGCAAGG
This sequence comes from Carex parvula, assembly GCA_025461045.1. Classification (NCBI taxonomy): domain Eukaryota; kingdom Viridiplantae; phylum Streptophyta; class Magnoliopsida; order Poales; family Cyperaceae; genus Carex; species Carex parvula. The sequence continues at coordinate 7,287 of JAJGRW010000622.1, read as the reverse complement.
ATACTAGACCAGTAGACTGACACAGAAAATTACAATAGCCATCAATTACTACAACAATGACTGAACTACTACCAAAATAAACAAAATACACGTACAATTGTTTTAAAATGTTAGTACTTATTAGTGTGTTTATGTATCTTTTACTTCCTTTGACTAACAAAGGAATTCTCCTTTTCAATTTTTCAAGTTTGACATTAGCATAATTTAGTCCATACATTTTTTCTCCCGTTCAATATTGTTCTGGTACTTGTCATGTGTCATGGCAGTACTATATTAGCATTGGTTGAAAATCATACACTGCACCATTAAACATCACTGGTAGTTTCCTAGTGCAAAAATTTTAATTGCTTAAATAGTGCAAAGTATTTTATAGAAGATGCACAGAAGAAATTGTCCTACTGCATTTTTCAGCTGTGCTCCAGAACCAAAACTCAAATCACCAGCAGAGATAGGGAGAACTTTTGTGTCAAGAATTGGGTCAGATACCGGATCGGTTGGTATCTGACTTTCAGACTCCCGCAAAATGGCATTGAACATAGCAGTGTCCAGTCGAGATACACATTGTTCCATAACCTAACAAATTAATTAAAAAATATGCACAAACAAAAGATAAGTCACATATTTAATGTCAAATAAGGGTAAACATTCAAGCTTAAGTTTCTTTAAATTAACATGATGGAGCCTAGTATAAGTCAGACCAATATTTTGCGCACCTACCTGTCCATAAGAGACCAGAAAAGGGGCATGCCAATTGGTACAAACCACCACGTAGAAGTGCTGAACCTAATCACTTCATTACCAGTATGTACTGGTATTTACTAAAATGACAGCAATAGTGAGCATGAACATTTTTCCTTGTGTACTGGTATATTTACTAAGCTAACAGCAACCAGGTCTTGCCACTGGCTGGTGCATAACTACTGGTACATATAGGTATCGAGTATAAGAAATTTGGAAGAGACATAGAGCTGGACTATTGCAGTAACCGGATCACAGTGTCCATAAGCACACTAGCTTAACTTTATATTAACATATAAACTCGATTAAAAGGCAGAAAGGAGGATACCAGTTTAGCTAAAACAGGTAAACAGCCACACTCATGACCCCCAGCACGCAATGGGCACAGCTTCGTGAAAGCATCTTGAAATGCCCTCTTCCATAGATCAATAGAGAAGTTCCCCTGCTCCAAATCCCCCAACCCGAACCCTGATAGTTTCCCAATGCTCTTGGTTGCACTTGCATCAGGAGATTGCATGTGTGGGGTCAATGCCTGAAAGTTAAAATTAAAGAGAGAAATGAAAAAAGAAGGCAATGCCTCTGACCATCAATCATTCAATAGAACCCATAAAGCTTCATGTGAACATGCTGAGATTTTGGCAAGTACTTGTTAGTAGTTGATCCTACACTTGTTTACTTTATTATTTTTTTCAACTATTTATTTTCTATTGCATTTTTGTCTATAGTTGCTTAATGTTGTCCATTGTGAGGCCAATTGATGTTGAAAGATCCAGGTATGTAAGCCAATAAAGCAAATCAAAAGTGGACCATACCATACCACTATAACAGCCATTTTTTGGTGGGCAACTTGGGTACTAGAATAGCTACTTTACCAACCTGAGTTCAGCTTACCAAACAGAATTGCATGCCTTGTCACCACAATTAAATATCACCCATACTAAGTGCATCAGGCTCTCTTCAATATCTATATGAAAAAAAATGGATAAAGAGCATTCTCTACCTGCCACCACACAGACTCAACAATGCGGGAGAAAATCCAGAACTCGATCTTCTCCAGTGCAGTGGTAAAGGTGCAAGTCTCTGTCCAGTCCTCTACAGGGAGGAAGATACCGAGGTTCTTCCCATGTTTACCTGGCGTTCCACTTTGCCATTTCATATTACCATTTGAACCAGAGTCAACTACCTTCACACCCTTCGGGCTTAATTGGGATGATATATTGCCAAATATTTGAGAGATGATCTCTCTCAAAATTACTGTGTTTGACAACCAATATGTCAACCTATTAACAACAAAAAGAATAAACAAATAAAAATTATATAATATTCTTATAATTACTCAGAAAATAGAGCAACTCCAATCTACATGGGTAAAACAAAAACTTTGTGCATTCAAAAATGATAATTAGTTGGACCATTTGCAGTTACAAACAGATTTTCTATCCTGATCAGAGCTGAAATCCAATATTATACCATTCATTTACCTCGAGACATCATGTCCACACGATTTTGCAACCAAAACAAGCCCGGAGATGATGTTTTTAGCAACAGTTGCCTTCCTATTAGCCGACCAATACTTTGAGGCATGTATGAAGAGCCTTGCAAGTCTGCGTGCAGGCATGTGTACCTTATGGGCAGAGCTGCCATGCTCAGGGACCACTGAGTAAATGGAGATCTCCAGTGCAGCCACCTCCCTCAACTCCTGCTCCAGCCTCTCTATCCTTTCATCCACTTCTTCCATTCTATGACTTTTATTACTCTCTTCTTCTTCACCATCGGTTCCATTGCTTGGGTCACGGGCCACTGGTTCATCAATGGTGATCTCCATTTCAATGGTTCTCTCATCTATTTCTTCTGACACCTCAGATGGTGCTCGGTTGCTGTTACCATCTATTGTTTTGTTTTCTGAATGTTTTGTACCAATGCTCCTCTTAGGCTTTTGGGATTTCTTTGAGGTATCATTGTTGGAACTTCTATATTGCAATTTGGGAGTGTTTACCCGATTGGAGCTACTCTTTGTGGCACGAAAAAGGGAGCTATTATTTTCAGTTGTTGGTTCTTTTTTGGTGATCTTTTTGGGGACACGAGAGGTAAGTTTTGGGGTTTTTGAGGCGGCATCTTCTTGAGAGGAAAGAGAATCTCTGGCTGGCTCAAAATCTTCTTGGGAGGAGAGAGAGTGGTCATCTCTGTCTCTTTCCTCCCCATTTTCTTTTGACCCCATGTCCGGAGAAATTGGAGCAGATAGTGCCTCTTGATACCTGAACAAAGTTAAAATCACAAGACTCAGACAAGATGTTATAATACCTTACCAGCACGGATCTTGTGCCAATTCTCTCCTATATCAGCACAAGTGGGACTAAAACATCAAGTTAAGAAACTAAAATTAAATGGTATACAATGAGTTGGTGGTCTACTATTTAGGTCCTGAACCAGTTTGTGACAGTACAGTGTGTGCTACAAATGATGAAATGGTCCAGTTTGGAATTGTTGCCTCTTAATTGCACATATAGAGGAGCATATTTAAGGGATTTAATTCAAGCCTTAAATATCAACCTAAAACCATACACACTCATATGCTAATAAAACAGTATATGATACAAACAAAGTTGGTATGAATTGTAGTGGGGCAATTTTGCGTGCTGTCGAAGCATTAATTTAGTAGTAACAGATGATAAATGCAAGAGATTACAGTAAAACAAACAAACTGAATGCAGAACTAATTATTAAAAAGTAATTGGCAGAAACTGAAATTTAATACAAGTGATAGTCTTGTAACAATGTTATAATTTGTTTAGGCCGCAATTGTAAGAATTAAAAAAAAAAAAACGTTAAAGACCCTAATGAGATTTAAGAAAGGTAAATCTGATAAGAAATTCATCAAAAATAGAATGAAACTGAAATTATCGGAGTCTGATTAATGAGAGGAAACGAAATTGAACAAGTCAGATCCAAAATTTTCACACTAAATGAGAAGAGCACGGATGACCGTACTGTGAATCGATACATTCATCCCTTCCATCGAATCTACCCGAGACGGAGTCGTGACTGTGGCGATCAAAGGGCAAACATCTGACAAGGTTGACAACACAACATCCCCAACAATCGAACAAACAGGTTTGATTTCTCTTCATACAATAGGTAAATTATGACAATAAACCACTACATTTAGCAAAAAAGACTGAAAAAAGGAGGAGAAAATGCATGAAGTCAACTTACTTCTCTAACCTGTTTGAGGCGATTCGTTTACTCGGTCGAAATTCGAATTATATCAATATTTTTGCCAGATTTCTCTTCTGATGTGCTTCCCACGTAGTATATATGAAACTGTTTCGATTTTTAATTTCCTTTCTTTCTTTCTTGTTTTTTTTTTTCTTTTTTTAGAGTAGTTCTTCTTGAACCAGTGGCAGTGAGAAGAGGGGCTGAAGCTGAAGACTGAAGCCTGAAGGGTTTGTTTCTGTGTGGGAGAGTGGTTTTATTTCGATTCGAATCTGGTCACCGCTTTAGAACGTGGCTTTGCAATTGGAACATATTATTATTCTTTGATCTGGACCGTTCATTTCACCACAGTACAATAAATTTTCTGAATATTATCGGCTTCAGAGTTGACACGATGTTTCTACTTCATGTTACAAATCACATATCACATATATTATTCTGTTATCAAAAGATGGGTGTAAATTTATTGACAAGACACAAGTTTGATACTTTTGAGTTTTCACAATCGTTCTAAAATTAATTTGAAAATTTTGTGAGATATATGTTGTTAGTATTATAAATTAATTGTGTATCAAATTCAGTACAATTTAAATATTGTTTGACATTTTATCAAAAGTCATTTAGTATGAATATTTTTCGTGACTTTCTAAGTCATGTCATAAATAGCAAACACATGCAAATTTTATTATTTTTCATGTGAGTGATATGCAAAAAGCATTTCTCACGCTATAAGTAATCTTCATGTTAAAATGTACTTGGAAATCAACTTTTATATATATTTCTTAAATATCTTACTATTTTTAAAATAGGTACAAAATTATTATTTTTCAAAAATTATGGACCAATCAAAACAGTGATTTTGTACCTATTTAAAAAAAATTAAAAAAATCCAAAAGATATAAAATTTGATCTCCAAATACATGTTAATATGAAGATCATGTTGAGCAGTTCTCGTTCAAATCGACTGTTTCGACTTTGAAAACAATAAATAAAGATACGAAACACGATTGAGGAATGAAACACTACTTACACTAATGGTTAAAATTAAAATTAATTATAAAGATAAAAATACTATGTTGAAAAATAATCGATAAATTGTTATTTTGAAGCATAATTTATTTTGCAATTGCAGGATGAGGAGGGACATGCTCTTTAAATTTTAAACCTTTTTTGTTACCAAAGTTGCTGCTGCTTTTTTATCGGCTCTCTGTTCAACCGTGTTCTTGTCGGAACCGAAGTTTCCTTTTTCAATCCAAGCATTTATTTCTTTCTTCTCTATTTATTATTTTACTTTGAACGAAAGCATTAAACAAAGAAAACAGAGGGTGAGGTGAACTCACCGACGGGTGATCCTAAACAGGCAACAGTACAACACGGATAGTGTGGTCCCCAGTAGCCTGTGACAAGTGACCGGAGAAGGGCGTCGGTGTTCGGACGTCACCGGGTGATCCCGGTCAACCCGTCAACTCGACTACCGAGACAAACAAACCATGTATAGCAACTGTACCCCTCGAGGTGCAGTATATTACACTGAATGCCACTGAGGTAGTGTAAATTTTGGCGGGATATGGATTAGGCCAGTGCCTGCATGCTCAGCGTGTGCTGTCGGTGGGCCCCACCTAACATCATGGCCCCACGCCTCTTGCCTTAAAAAAGATGTCCATTTCTATTGGATCGGCGGAGTCTCCGGTCTGATACTCCCCCTCCAATATTTCATTCAATTTGAATGAATGGATGTCTCCAGTGATTCAAAGAATGGAGGTTAACATCTATCTTCCTACCATTAATATTACATTTTTATTTATGTTCTTAGATTTGGTTCCATCATTTTCCAAGGACCTAATCATGGCAAGCTCTTATAATTACTTGCGAAATTACCAATGGCTGCATGAACCTAGCTAATCTACCTTTTGTTATACTTTTTAATTGATTGTTGTCAAAAAGATGATCAAATTAACCTTTTTGTGGTTTCCTACATACGAGGTTTTCAAGTGATTTTAAGATGTTACCATCTCAAGGCCAATAATCATTACTAATTGCAAAGTTTTGGATGATTACATCTGGATTGAAAATCCTAAAATCATACCTATGAAATCATTTTGCCGCTTCAAATAATTCTTAGTCAAACTTTTGTTAGTATATTTGTGGCATGTGGTTTTTTTTTTTTTAAATCTAGTACTCATGTTATTACAACAAATAGCTTTTTCTGTTTAGATTTCGAATTTATGACTTTTAATATTAAAAGACATGTATCTTTGCTAATAGATTAAAGACCGATTCTATTTATAGCATGCCTTTATGATCTATTGTATACAAAAAATTTTGTTGTGAAGTGGAAATTTTAGTTAATTTATCATTTAAGCGTTTAGTTTAGTATATAGTAGACTTAGATTCAAATTGTGTGATGTGATTATTTTATTTTAGTTTGAAATTTAGGGTAATTTGATTCAATTTGAACATGACTACAGATTGAACGGTCCAGATTCATTTTGCACAAAATATCACATGAGATACAATGCACCATGATTTGTGCATTGAACATGTGAGCTTGGTAAAACATGCATGTAGCATTCTTAATTGAATATCCTTTTAATTGTCAAGAGAATCTAGCTAAAAATGATGGCTCACCAGGGATCATGGAAATCTAACTTTAAAAGATTTTGGAAGTTATCTGTGTGTGTGTGTGTATATATATATAATGAGGAGGGTTCAAAGCCTCCATTTTCATGCCTCCACCATGCCTCCATATTTTAAAACTTTAATAACTCAAAATTTAAAACTAAAAGTAAAAATAAAACCGTTGGATATGGTCTACATCATTTTATCTATACACGTGTAAAAATTATATATTTTCAATTTTGTTTTGGTTGTCATCAAGAGCTTGTAAAAACATACTAATGTGGATAATTTCTAGACGTTGATTTTCAACTTATTGATTCACATAAAAAAAATCGAAATGTGATAATTTTTTATGAGCAAATAGATAAAATGATGGAGTCATATCCAACGGTTTTATTTGACTTTTAAGTTTTAAATTTTGAGTTATTAAAGTTTTAAAATATGGAGGCATGGTGGAGGCATGAAAATGGAGGCATTTGAACCCCCTATATATATATATAGATATATATATATATATATATATATATATATAATATATATATATATATTTATTTTATTTATTTATTTATTTATTTTAAGAATATGAGATTACGTCTCCAAATTTCATAAACATTGGACATCAAAAGTATCAATTTTGAAAAACTAAAATAAAAAGGTTCAACAAGTCAGCAAGAAAAGAAAAAAAATGTAAAAGGAATATAAGAAGGATGATCAAAT
>JAJGRW010000621.1:215978-249568 GCA_025461045.1 Carex parvula | reverse complement strand
TGATAGTACTTGCATATAAGGAGGAAATGTAAATTAACTTGTAGCACATAATTAATCATGTATTTAAATTTTGATTGATGTCCTCTGTTTAATCACAAAATTTATGGATATGTCCATATTATTATATTGTTATGCAAATAAAAAATTGCGAACTTGTAGGTCACTAATTAAAATAGGTTTCTTGCTCTGGAATATTGTTGAAATTGGACCAGTGCCCGAAAGTTTAATTACTGGTACATACGTACAGCGGTACAGGAAATAAACCATAACCATGTATCCAAATCATAAAAGACATCCTTATACAACCATAAAAGATCATATACAACCATAAAAGATCATCATCACCGTAGATCCGTTTAACGCAAGCAATGACGACCGTCCCTATTTAAAAACTATTGATACAAGGAATTTTCTTTCGTATTGACCAAATTATAACCTCCTTGTATTATTGGTTGGAAAATATCTGAATATTGCCATGGCAACTCAATCTTCCCCACTTCACATACTATTTTTCCCTTTCCTCGCCCAAGGCCACCTCCTTCCACTGGTTGATGTGGCGAGACTTTTCGGAATATGTGGCGTCAAGTGCACCATCCTTACCACCCCAGCCAATGTCACCTACATCGAGCCACAATTGATCAGACAAATAAGTTCCTCCATAGCAAAAATGAGTCTTACCTCGTGCCGATCTGCATTTCTTTGATTTCTTTCCCCTCTGCTGAGGTGGGCCTACCTGACGGGGTAGAAAATGCCTCTGATGCCAGCTTCCCTGAAATACGTCAGAAGTTCTTCCAAGCCTGCTCACTGTAGAGAAATCATTTGAGCAAGTGCTCACGGAGATAAATCCAGATGCGTTCGTCTCGGACACATTTTTCAATTGGTCTACTTATGTGTCGGCAAGAACCGGTATTCCTCGACTTGTTTTCAATGGTAGGGGGTTACTGGCACGATGTGCACAGGAAAAACTTCTTCACAATTATAGAGTTCCTCCCTGTTGACACAGACAAGTTTGTCGTACCGGGCTTGCCGCACCAGATGGAGATGCACCGAGCTCAGTTTATGTTTTCTCTGAAGAATAAAGAGATCCTCCCTATCGTCAAATGCAACAGCAAAATGGATGCCAGAAGCTACGGTGAGATCGTTAACAGTTTTCTAGAGCTGGAAGCTGATTACGCGGTACACTGGCATGAGGTGGTCGGCCGAAAAGCGTGGCTTATTGGGCCAGTTGTGCTGTGCAACGAAGAATTGATTGAGAAATCCAGCAGAGGTGGAGCGAACACATTGATTGCTACCGAGGAACTTTTGCAGTGGCTTGATAGCAAGCATCCCGGTTCTGTGTTGTACATCTGTTTCGGTTCATTGGTAAACTCTAATATCTCTCTGGAGCAAATAATGAATATTGCAATTGCACTCGAGGAGTCAGATCCGGATTTCATTTGGGTCATTAAGAGTTCAAACCAAGAGGGATACAACGAATGGCCCGAAGGATTCGAGCAAAGAATGCATAAAGAAACAAGGAGTTTGAACTCTTAATGCATTTACATATGCTTTGGTAGTTTATCTCATCCAACAGAGACCCAATTAGAAGAGATAGCTCATGGTTTGGAAAAATCAGACCGTCATTTCATATGGGTTATAAGAGGTACAAAAGAAGAAGTACAAGAAAGAGAAAGCATGACTGAGCAAGGGAAGAAGGGATTACTGATAAAAGGCTGGGCCCCACAATCTGACATTCCATAGGTGGTTTCATGACACACTGTGGATGGAATTCGGTATTGGAAAGCATAACCAGGGGTGTGCCGATGCTGACATGGCCGATGTTTGCCGAGCAATATTATAACGAGAAGCTAGTGGTCGATGTGCTTCAAGTCGGGGTAAAAGTCGGGGTGCAACAATGGGGGAAGAAAGAGGAACAAAAGAAGATTATAGGAAGAGATTTGGTGGAGAGAGGTGTTAGAAGATTAATGGATGAAAAGGAAGAGAAACTGAGGATTAGAGAGAGAATATTGAGCAGTCTGAAGGAGAAGGCAAGGAGAGCAGTTGAGAAAGGAGGGCCTTCTAGCTTGGAAATGGAGAGATTGATTCAAGATATTCGTTCTTGGGAGAGGTTAAGGGGTGCTACTATGGAGTAGCGAATCATTTCCAATCTTAATGCTTCCATGTCCATTGAACCGCCACCGCACATATCTTAAATAAGATATTAATATAGGCATGCACCGAGTGTCCGAGTTCCACTCGTAGTCTATCCGAAGCTCTCTTTCTCCCAAACACCCATGTGTCGCTGTCCAAGGCGGCGTGCTCATATTTTTCTTTGTTTTTTTTTTTTTTAACTTAGTTTTCAAATATTTATTAATTTCTTTGAAGTTTGAACTTTGTGAGAATAATTTAATTTGTTCGTGGAACGTATATAGTTGACGCCAATTATTAATTGTTAGTATAAGATGTATGTAGGTGACCACGATCAATATCTTTTCTATATATATTTCAATGTCCCTGCTGTGGTTTTTTTTTTTTTAAATTTAGTCTGACTGTGATATTTGTATATTAATTTTTCATTTTTATTCACATGTTTTTAATTTGGTACATGCAAATTCGTGGGTGCGGGCCTGCGGGGCATATTTGAGGGGATATACCGAGCTTTTTATTTGAGAGATTTTAGTGAAATTTCAAAATTAAATTTCTAGTAAAGTATAAAGGAAATTTATAAGACTATAGGACATGTATTAATAGAAAAATACGAAATTTTGACCCATACATATTTTTTAGTTAAAAAAAATAGAAAAAATTTAATATGGAAGTATGAAAATTCAATCAAGATAGCGTTTTTGAAATCCGATCTAAACGAATAAAAATTTCATTGAGATTTAATTTAAAATTTACATATCTCAAATAGAAAATTCGATAAGAATATAGGACATGTAATAATACATAGTTATGAGTGATAACTGCATCCTCTAATCTACACTCTTATATTTAGGTCTGATATTTTTTTTCCAAAAATAATGTTTAATAATGACATGGTACAGACTTTAATTATGATGAAATTACTCACTGCACGACATGTCATAAATTTATATTCATATAAGCTCTAGACTGATCTAAAAAGAAACGAAAGGAAGTATGAAGTTCAAGTTCTTAAATGATAATTAAGCTAGAGATAAGTTTAGATAAATCTCAAATTCTAGGTGTTCCGATTCAAAAGACCACGTTGACTTCTTCCAATAAGTACAAAGAGTATTTATTTTCAAAAAAAAAAAAAAAAGGAAAGAAGCTCAAAGTTTTTGCTTTGTCCAAAAGAACCAACGGTCCAAATCAACTTGACTTTATTGTAAGACCTCAAGTACACGGCCATGTCTCCTCTTGAATTACGAGACAAATGTAGGTAATGGGCCGAAAAGAATTGTCAAATTATAATGTTGGATCCATAATTCGTGAAAAGTTCTATATATACAGACTACAGAGTGAGGTTATGAGGTCATGATACTTGACTGAAAATGAGTAGATAGGTCCGTGTTATAAAATCAAATTATTTAATATGATTTTTATATGAAAATATATTTATAGATCAAATTTATATTTATAAAAATATATTTTATTTTTTATAAAAAGAATACTACTTTCGAATGGTTCAGAATTTTGAAATCATGTGATTTTCTAATGAACAAGAAGCTAGAAGCTGATTAATAAAGCAGCATATATACCGATGTCAGAGATATTATATAGTACAAAATGACAAGTATGAACTTTGATAGAGATCCCTGCAAAGTCGAACATTCACATAAAAAAATGCGGACCATCTATTGGTGATTTCATAGTACAATTTTTGTTAGGGTAATTATATTATACTCCGTCATTCTTTCCTCCGTTTCATTCCGTCAACTGACTTTCTTTAACTAACAATAATTACCGGTTTAACTAATTAGTGGACCCCGTATCTCTTCTTGCTTTATTACCTACTAAATTTGAAATTCTTAGTTTTCTTTTTTTCCGCACCGCTCTGCTGAGGCGATTCTCTCCCGATTTTCTCACACGATCTCAACTCCGATGATATCCGGCGATCTTCCGCTCAGGTGATTCTCCGCTCACACGGTCCTCTGCTCAGGCAATCTTCCGCTCAGGCCATCAGGCAGTCAAGCTTTTATGCTGGCAGACGATCGTGAAATCTGAAACTCTTGTCAGGTAAGTCAATATTGATGCGATCTCAATTGATTTTTTATCTCTGATCTTCCTTTTGTGATTTCTATTGAAAACATCTGACATCGCTATTTCTGTTTTGTGATTTTTGTTTATCGATCTGATTTTCTATTTGCTGAAATGAATACTTTAATGTCTAGTAGGTATAGGAATACTTAAAATGAATACTTCATATTTATGTTATTTCTTTTTTTATTACTGTAATTTGAATATTTTATATGAATCTGACAATCTGAGAATATGAGAATATGATGTAATGTGATAAGGATGAATATTTTCCACTGTATATGTATATACTTGTTATATTTGTGTAGTTTTCAAGATTGTTTTTATGGGATGAATACTTGAGTCTTATAAATGAATATTTTCTACATTTGGGATGAATACTTCGTCATATCATACTTAGTATACACACCTTATGGAAAGAAGTATCCATCCCAAATTTATATACTTGTTATGACATGTTGAATACTTCCTACCATATCATTGTATACTAATACCAGTAGTTGTGAATACTTAGTAATATTGCTTTATGGGATGAACATTTAGATCATGATTGGATGCATACTTCTTACATTAGGTATGTATACTAGTACCAGTAGTTTTGAATTGTTAGTAAGGTTGCTTTTGTAAATACTTGGACATGAATAGATTAACACTTTATGTTATATAGTTAAATACTTTGTAGTATAGTAATGAATACTATGTATATAATCTGTTGTTAGCACAATTAATTTGTAATTTAGGCATGAATACTGTATATAATCTTCAACAGTTAATTTTTCAGGATGAGTTTTAATCTGAATGAAATTTGCGGAGATGAAATGTGGATGAAAAATAGCAATTTAGAAGTTGATAAGGTTAACCTTTATCAACAGTTTGAAGAGGTTTATCGTGCACATGAGAGAGTGGTTGATAATGTTGGCAGCAGGGAGCATATATTTGAGTTGGATCTAAATAAGGAGGCTGTAGATAATGATTTACATAAAGATAGTTGCAAAGTTGATGTTCTGTTGAATTCCAATAGTTTACATGAAAGTGGTGAAGCTCAACTAGAAAATGGTGAAATAGAATCTGATGATGATGATGATCATTGTGTGAGAGAACCTGCAGTTGGGGATGAGTTTGACTCCATAGATGATGCACATTCATACTATCAATTATATGGATTTCAATCTGAATTTAGTATATGCAAAAGGTCGAACCACAAGATTGGTAACATAAACACCCATTATGTGTTTACATGCACCAAGTTTCAAAAAAGAGTAGTCTCAAACAAAGGTCGTATCCCAAAGAGAAAAAGGAGTTGTGTAGGCACATGTTGTCCTGATTGTGTAAAATTGAAACATTCTAATTTGAATGATGGATGGATAGTAGGTTGGGGTGATCGGAGAAGCACGACTTACTGCTATTATCCATTGTCAGAGCGGATACAGGGTGAATGAGTCCAGTTTTAATTAATCATTAATTAATTGTAGTTTCTAAAATCTTAAACATAATTAATTTGAGTTTTGAGTATATTTAAAATATATTTAAATTATATTGAGTAAATATATGAGTTATTAGAATTTATGATGGTAAATATGTAATTATAGAATTTGGAGTAATAAATATGTAATTTCATAATTTTTGAGTGGTATATATGAAATTCCCCCTTTATTATTTACATGTAGCGACACCCATACCTTGGGTTTTTGAAAATTATCTTATAGCGTATTTGTATCGTATGACATACAATATCTATATCCGTATCCGGACAATATAGTGATATGACAGTCTTTAAGGTAAAGGTTGCCATTTAACAAGACACATTTTCCAATTTGTTTAATATTTATTTGTTGAGAACGAAGTAGATTCAATGGCATCAGATCTACTTTTGGGTCCAACGAGCTCCAAGACCATCTGATCCGCTTTTAGATCTATATGTACGAAAATTGAAACAGATACAAATTTAAAACGAAGCGCACGTATTTTAAAACAGATCAGACGGTAATTGAGTCCATCAAATCAAAGTAGGTCCGATAGGCATCAGACCTACTCTCAAATTTTATTTGTTTATATATATACCACATTATCAAAATTAATCCCAAACAAATTTAACATTGATGGACATTATTTTGCCCCAATCCAAACATGTGAGACGCTCCAATAATTGGACCAAACCCCAATAGATAAACAAAAAAAAAGCAACAAATTAATAAGTAAAACCGGGTATTAGATCCAGATCTGGTCGTGCTAATGATTTACAATCAATAAACTTATTTCAGGCGCTCATCCAACTATTATTTTTGGTAATTTCATGTACACCCCTCAAAGCCCTCGAAATTACCTACTTTCTCATCTAAAATTTATAATATCATATTTACCCCTCTAAATCTCAAAAACTCACAAATATATCAAATTTCTTGTCTTTTTTATTAAACTCATTTTAAATTTACTAAGTTCTAATTTAACCTTTTATTAAAACAATAAAAATATGTAGTTAGCGTAAGAAAAATATTCAATCTTCTAATTAGTATATTTTTGAAGATAAATAGTTTATTTCTCTACTTGTAATACATACACGGTGTCATTTAGAAAATATTCAGTATTTTTTATTTGATATTATGAAATTTTGAGGAGATTTCAAGGTTTTTGAGGGCACACATGCAATTCCCCCTTGTTTTAAAAATCGATAGGTACTTTATTGTTTCAAAAGAATATTCCTTTAGTTTGGTTTGTGCAAACTAATCATGATTATAAACATTTTATTCATTCTTGTCAATGCGGATTGGGGATTTCTCTTGAAGTGCCTCAAAATATTAAGCTCATCTTTTCTTTTCTTTTTCTTTTCTTTTATAAAAATTGCCATATATATGTTCAATTTTCTTAGTGCATCAATCAATAGGACATTACAAAATGTATATTTACATAATATAAAATTCTAAAAAGAACATTAATTTACGACGCTTAGAAGTTGAAATATTGACGTAGTTTTTCACACTTATTATTTAATAATTACTAATGTTAATATTATTATGATCAACTACATTTTTGTTATTGTATCTGCTTAATATGAAAATAATAAATTCTTCCACCCGGAAGCTAGGAAACTTTCGAATTAATTAATATGACTCATACAAATATTTGAGGTCTCGCTTTCTAATAGATTTATTATGTGCCCATATCTAACATCATATTAGATATTAATAAGTACAACCAAACAATTTTGCGTCAACGCTAGCTGCCATTGTCTCTATCGTATACTTGTCTTGTAAGAAAATACTTAACTATATATATGATATTTTGAAAATGCTCTAGGTGGGATCATGTTTTATTTATTTAAATTTTTAAGTCCTGTTTATTTCATTTGATCGTTTTTCATAGGGAAGACATTTATAGGCGGATATATATAGGATTTCTCCTGAGATAATTGGGTTCAAATAATTTATCGAATTCAAAATTATTAATTAATTGAGTACTACATAAAAAACAATTAACAAGATAAATCCAAATTTATTATCTTAGAATGTGCAACTGATGCTTAGCTACAAAAACAATATAAAATAAAAGTTTGGTTTCAATTCAACTAGATAAAACAGAAGTCTACTTGATAATTGATACCTGGTAAAGTTCACTTGCCTTAGAATGTGTTTTTAATTAGTACTTGATACCTGATAAAATAGAATTGGAACCAAACTGGTACTGGCTGGCACAACTGGTACTGGCCTGATACCAACATAACAACAATTCAACGGGAAACAAATAATATCGGTACAGGATAGCATGTGATTGGTAACAATAGCAGTGAAATGGGCGAGAGGAGTGTGTGTGGTATTCCGATTACAACCCGATATCTTCTCAAAATCTCAACTAATATAGCAATTTCAAAATCAACACACAAGTTCAAAGGAGCACTTTAGTCAAACCTGAAATCAAACTAAATAGATCCAAGGGAATTCGATTTTTCAAGTCCAATTTAAGGTAACAAGCATTGTTATTGTTCTTCTAATTGACAAGAGAAATTCACAATAAAAAAAAAAAAACTTAAAAAAAAGTTCACATTCGCTGCTGTAGAAGCTCTCCAGACACGTGTTACGGGACTCTCGTCTTTTGGGACTGAGTCCATGACAGTGGACCCCACACGGCTTTGGTTTTTTATTTCCCTTTTTAATTCCCCCATCACCTGTCATTTCGGCCCCCTTTTTTTTTTAGGAGACCATTGCAACCTGTCAATTCATCGACTCTGACGCAACATGGCCAAATCTAATGTAACAAAATAATTTTGTTTTGCTGAGATTTGTTGTACACTCGTACTTGTTTAATTGCTGACGTCTGCCACAGTGCAGATCTCAACTAGTACAGACCCTCTCCATTAGATGCTAAAAAAGAGAGATACCTTTCTCCATAAAGTTAAGCAGTTCAATTTTCTAAAATACAACGGAAATAATTACACAACTTCTAATATTATTATTTAATTAATGACAATCGCAACATAAAATTAAATATATTATATTTTATACTTTTTGTTATGTTGCATTTTTATAAAACTAATTAGCATTTTTTATCGGAACTTTAATCATAATTTTCATAGATATAAGTGAATCCATGTAAATCTTTTTTATTACTTATTTGATCATTTTTATTGTCAATAGTACTCACATAATGTAATATATATTTTATTCTTAATAAAAAGAGTTTTACAAACATATTATTGGTACCTAAAATTTTTTTTGGACCTTTTAGCAAGTAGATGACAATAATTATATATCTAAAGATTTTATGATTCACACATGTAAAATTATAAGTTTAAATTTCATTGAGATACTAGAATCAACCATTCAAATTATTATTAGTATATAAATAAAAGAGGAGGGCTCAAATGCCCTATTGCTTCATGCCCCAACCGTACCCCAACATCTTTATTTTCAATTTCAAAGTTCAAACAGACTATCCGAACCGCTCAACATGATAGCCACGTTAAAATATAATTGGACACCAAATTTTATATGTTTTGAAATTTTTTACTATTTTTTAAGATAGGTACAAAATCATTGTTTTTAGATAGTCCACAATTTCCTGAAAAACAGTGATTTTGTACCTATAATAAAAAATAGTAAACAAATTTCAAAAAATATAAAATTTGTCTCTAAGCATATTTTAACATGGATATCATGTTGGGCGGATCAGACATTTTGTTTAAACTTTGAAATAAAAGATAAAGATGTTGGAAAACGATTGGAGCATGAAACAATGAGGCATTTGAGCCGTGAGGCATTTAAGCCATGAAGCAATGACACATTTGATCCCTCCTCAAATAAAACTTATGTTTGGTATTTGTAAACAAAAATATAGGATAAGTTAGCATTACTTTTTAAAAAAGAAATCAAATCAAGAAGGTAACGTACTGAAGTAGTTAGTAATAATAACTGGAGAAGATGACCGCAGACTGACCCGCCGCTTGATTGTGCCCCTAGCTTTATTTGTCCGCTTTAGCCTACCTGTTTGTCTCTTATTGCAGGAACACCAACGAGCACCCCAGTTCGGATTCTTAACAAGGTGGTCAATTTGGTTCCGATATCTATCGGACTCAAAGTGAGTTCGATGGGTTCGATGACCGTCCGATCTGCTTTTAATATTCGTGGCCGCAATTTTACGTCTGCTTTAAAATCGTGCACACAAATCATAAAGTAGATCAGACGGTTTCAAACCCATAGGACCCAAATTTGAGTCCGACGAGAATCGGACCCAACCTGCTCTCCTTAACAAGAACCAAAAAAAAAAAAAGAGTTCGAATTCTAAACCAATCAGAATCCGTACAAATGTTAAAAAATCACTGTAAATTCTAATTTGAGTTGAATTGATCTGAATTTTATGGGACAATCTGGATCAAAATTCAAATTTGAGTTACTTTAGTTAATCTGGACCCCAAGAATCTATTGATTTAACATATATATAATATTCTAATAATCTTAATAATATTTTTTCAGAAAACTATAAATAGCATTAATTACTTAATGTACATATAGACAACCTAATAATTAAGTTTCATATAATTTTATTATTGTACCACGAATCTTTAATTTCATATCATTTAAATTTTAAGACATTTGACGTACATTAAAAAATACACCAAATCTCATAAATTTTTTATAATATAAATAATACATATCAAGATGATAATGTTAATTTAAAATTTAAACATTATCTTTAAAAGATGACAAGTCACTCGTAAAAAACAAAAATTACTTGCCTAATTTTTTTTTCTAAGTTTTAAAATCTGGTATATCCATTCTTATATTAAGTACGTAGATATTCTGATTTGTCAATAATTCTGATTAAAAAATAAAATTTCAGAGTGAATATCAGCCATCCAATCAAATAATTTGTCTTCCTTAGATTCAATGCATATTTTTGATGTTTTTCTACGTGTAGAAGTCTAAATTTAATTAGGCACGTACTCGCCACACATGTTGTGCACACCATATGGTTAGAATTAAAATTAAATAGACTTAAATTAGCGGTGTGCAATGAGAAAGCTATTGATATCTTACTTTTTTTTCTCCTTCAAATTTCTCTTTAATTTCATGTTCTTTCTTTCAATATATATAATCTCACGAATAAGAAATATTTCCTACGAAACTGAAATATGTATCCTTTCTTTATTTGTTACATGTCATGAAACTGAGAATTCTAGCTAGACAATTTCATTACATTCATGCTACATTTAAGTTGTACCTGATTTTTAAAGAAATAACACAATTTAAGTTAAGAGCCACTATTTTTATACAAGATGAAAGTATTGATAATTAAATTATTTGCAGTTTTAATAATCTTCAACATTTCAAATTTTCTATTTTTAAGTTGTTCTAGAGTTCAAAGAAACTTTTACCCTTCCACATATATATTTTACTTCTCCACCCTTACATGCATTATGTTGCTGAGCAACATCCTCTTAACATCTTGAGATAAATTTTAGGACAATTAGAGAATAATGCAGCTTAATGATCCAATTTTCCGGTCTGTACAATAACTTTAGATCCAATTTTGATGATCCAATTTACCGGTATATACAATAACTTCATCATCTGTGTTAAATGGAGAAATAAAAGAATTATTTGTTTCTATTCATCTTTGAATTTAGTATATATGTTTCATTTGTGTTGTAAATAATCCTGAAAAAATAAAAACAATAAAAATGTATACGCACTGACATGTACAAAAGTTTGTTGAATTCAAGCCGTCATTTGTTGTTGTTTCTTTTACAACTATTTATTATTTATCTATGTTCAATTTTATAATATGTACCCGTTGCAATGTATGGGCACGATACTAATTATTGTAATATGATTTTGAACTACACTTTAAAAAAAGAATTATTGTATATGTTCACAGTTAAACAGATACGATGTTTGTTAAACAAAATGTAAGTCTATAAAATTCTAGATTAATAGTTAAAAAAAACAATTCAACTACTGATCTACAATCAATAATAAAAATGACTAATCGAGTATAAATAATTAGTAGTTTTATAATGACTTCGGAATCCGAACAATATTCAAATAATTATATACTTATGACATGGTAGACTTTACAATCACTTTATATTTTGACATAATGCCGTGTAATTGTAAAATTGAGAGAGAAGGGGTCATTGAGAACAAAGAATGATGTCTCTGTCAAGCCTTTAAAAAAAAAGAGAACAAAGAATGACGAGTATGAAAATTAAAATAAAAAGTTCTACTCAATCATTTATTTTTTTACGGATAAAAATAATGAATGTAGAAATTAAAAGAGAAGACCTTCTATGAATCGACCCTTTCTTTCTTTTCTTTTTAAATTTTACAATTCAGTATTCGATTTTATAATTTATATTTTTCTCTTCTTTCGAAAAAAAAAAAAACAGTTGTACCTGTTTGGGGATGAATATAAAACCAAGCAACATAGAACTCAGATTCTCTGATACAGTTACAGAACCCACCACACAATGTCCTTTCTCCTGACAAATTGACAATAGGGAAAACCCAACAACATTAGATTCGCTGCATAATATTCTTCATTGAAATTTAGCACAGAAAACTTTGACAAATAAAATATATACCATCGGTTTATCCATCTATGCCTCTATGGGGACAAGTCAACTCTGTAATTTGCTGGCTTCTCTCTCTTAACTGTATCCATTTCCAGCTTATTCACCTCTCTCCTCTCTCTCCTGATATATTATAAAAATCAAAGCAAAGAAAAGCATTTAAAAATCAAAGAAAAGAATCCCCCCTTTTTCTTCTTCTTCGATCCTCTTATAATCTTCTTCTTCTTCTACCATGCATTTGTAGCATTTAAAATCGGATGAAGACGGAGATTTGAGAAGGTCGATCGGAACCGTGCCATCAGTATTTCTTCTTGACAGTTCAATTGAGAGCTGATTCTCCATTCAAATCCAAGTAAGTTTTTATATAATCCAACAGAGATTTGTTATTATTTCTGTTCGCATTTTGAATTTGTGATCATTTCATTGGCATTGCGAGCCACATTTTGGGTTTAAACTCTTCCTGGTTGTATTTATTCAAATTAGCATCATTTTGAAACAGGTTCATATTGGTTTAGATCGTGTTCTCTCCATAAAGAAAAGAAAATAAATAATTTGGTATAATCCTGGTTTACATCGTGTTCTTTCCATGAAGATATCCGTAGTAATAATGTGAAATCACAATTTTATTTTAAAACCTTCAAGAATATGTAAATTTCACATAGAGTGCATAGACCAATAAATGCGACTTCTGTTGATTTTAATTATTATTTAAAAAAATCATCAAGCTGTTTTTTCTATATAAAGCACACAACTGTAGCTGCATTATTGTTAAAACTATATATCTTTGTACTTTCTGACCATGAGAAATATCACCAGGATGGTATCAAAATAAGATAAAACCATTAATCCAAATTTCATGCGGCACTGCTTAATTATGTGCTGATTTTTAAGTTATGAGATTTGAGTAACTGATTGCCACATTTTTTTTGTTACACAAAAATGCCACACAAAATCAAAAGTCCCATGTGAGCTAAGCATTATTTTCTTGCATTAGTATTTAGAAAACCATGCTTATATATAGCTAGCGGGCATTCAAAAAAAGAAAAATGTGAAACCATGCTTAATTATTCTTTTTAAGAGATCCTAATGACAACATCGGAACAATATTAGATCATCATTACAATCTTGAAACAAGTTCAAGAAAGTATATTGGGTTAACAATTTAAAGAAGCATATTAATTAATTGTAGAACTCTACACAAAATATGTATATTGTGGATTAATGGAACTATCTGAGCATCGAGCCACTGACAGAATTCAATTTTCGAATTTCAAAATAGATTTTCTTAAAGAGTTGATTTACAGAAATGGGACTACTAATATGGGCGACCATTTTAGATATATAGGAACTGATTTGCTGCATTATTTTAGCATGAGAATTATTGTACATTCTCTGTTTCAAAATCTGAAGAAATTGAGATTAATTAAAAGTAGAAAATAGATAATGCTCTATCTCTGAGTAAAATGTTTAAATTCTGATGTCTATATATAAACCTCTGTGCATGAATGCACTAATCTATCTTGTATATATCACTGTTTAATTTTCAAGACAGTGTTTTCCGAATTTTGTTAGGATCATTTTGGGCATCTTGATACTGTCAAAGCTTGTTACAATATACAACTTGAATTGGCTTATCAAGCATTGCAATCTAGATTCTTCAATGAACTGAAACAAGTTTATGTTTACCCTAAGTTTGGTTGAAGTACAGCAAAAAAATAATAATTTCTTTGTAAAATAAATTCTTTGCCTCTGGCTAAATTCGGGAGCATCTAGCTAATTGCTAAAAAAAATAATTAGTAGATAAGAGAATCTTTTGGCAAGCAATCAATTCAGCTGTTCTTGTAATTTACCTACCAGCTACAATTAATTTTTTTAAGGCTAACAACATGGAAGATGTCGGTAGGTGTGGTAATCCAGTGATATAAATATAGTTTATAATCCATGTTACACCATTAATTACAGTCAAAATAAGTTAAATATTCAATCCTTTTTGCATATTAATTTGATGTTTTTATCATTTCAAGTCATTATAAATGTGGCATTAAATGGCACCCATGAGGGAGCATGCTCCTTATCCAGAACTAATGTAGACTCATAAATACACATTAATTGTTCTTCTTTTTTGAGAAAAAATGTGAGTCAAGCCCACATTTGATTTCATTTATAATGACTTTGCTACAAGAGTTTTGTAAGCAGATAAAAGCACAAGAAGCGCTCAAACAGCTAAGCCTAGGAAAATAAACAACGGAAAACTTAAAGCTAATAAAAAAAAGTGCACAAACAGCTGAGCATGAAAGGATAAACAGAAAAAGCGAAAATGTATGAAAATGATAAAATTAAAATTAAATGCCATCCGGATGTGAATTCCTTTTGGTCCAGTAGTCCCCTCCTGATTTTAGCTTTCCTCAGATTAATTGTCTTCTTCTTTGTTTCCTTATAAATATATGTTCTAATTTTGCAATTGGTTCGTTTTTTGTCCCAGAATTTCAGATAGAGAAACTGGATCTCACAATGCATTTATTTTTATTTATTTTTAGGAAAAATAAGAGTCAGCCCCATATTTGATTGATAATCGCAATTACAAAAGGGTTGTAGCTGCCTGCCAAAAGGAAAAACAATTTGCTCAAGAAAAGTTGAGCTAAAACAGAAATAAAGTTGGAAAGGAAAATTAAGTAAAAGAGAGAGAAAGAAACCCAAATCCTAAGTACGAAAAAGAGAAATACATTAAAAGAAATTTTATTTGCTTCTTAAACTCCTCTCGTTTGTTGAGTGTGGCTCTGCATGAGCTGTGCCACTTCCTCTAGCAGGTTCGTCGGTGTCTTGTTGGAATCTCTGAAGATCCGTGCACATCTCTCCCTCCATATGACAAACATCGTAATCAACACAGTTCCTCTTGCTTGTTTGTTGGTTTTGACTTGCATGAGTGCCTCAATTGGTTGTTGCCTCATTTGCGGATCAATATCCATGATCTGGTATAAATCCTTTGCAAACGAGCATTCACCCATCATGTGTCTAGCTGATTCCAAATTGCGACAACACATGATACACATGTTTGTGATCGGCCATCCTCTATTCTTGAGATTGTTGATAGTGAACAACTTAGAAGCCAATCGAAAACTTTTATCCTCGGTGGCACCCTCAGGTTCCATAAGTGGTAACCATTTGTTGACACGTATGGACCATTTTTAATGGCCCAATATGCACTTCTAACCGTGAAGATACCTGTTTCTGCTCTGTTCCACTGAATGTCGTCCTGATCTTGATTTGCGTTTGTCTCCACACCTGCCAGGTATCTTCTTAACAAAAGAAACTCCTCGTTTGCCTCTATCGTGAGTACCACTGGAGGAGAGACGCGGTTGTTCCTTGCAGGGCGTCCTTCAAGGTTGTATATGTATGGATGGCATGTGTGTATAGTGAAGGCAAATGGTGTTTCAGAATTTTGTGTCCCCAGTTGTGGTTCCATAGCGATATTCGATCCCCTTGACCATAGCCATGCATGACCGACACTTCCTAGAAATCTTCGCTAGGTTGCAATGCGCTAGTGAATAGTGGAGATATCGGAATGAGGTTGTTGTTGAGTCTTGTTCCTTTGAAGATTGGCTTCCACATTTTCTGTTCCGGCTTTTGCCAGTACCAACACCACTTCATGAGTAATGCATTGTTAAAGGCCACCAAATCGACTACTCCAAGACCACCATAATCCTTCGGTGTGCAGGCCATGTTCCAATTAGCCATGTTCATTTTGTCGGATTGTTCCCTCACTCCGTGCCACAGGAACTTTCTCCTAATTTTACCAATCTTCTTGATCACCCATTTTGGCAATCGCATAACTATCATGTAGTATGTAGGAAGCGCTGAGAGTATGCGTTTAACAGAACAAGTCTGCCTACAATAGAAAGATGCCTGGCCGCCCATCCTGAGAGTCTCTGACTCATTCGGTGGATGAGTGGTAAGTATGTCGTTTTTGGGAGTGCCTTGTTGGATAGCGGCAGGCCTAGATACATAAAGGGAAAGAAGCCCTGCCTACAGCCCAAGATCGTGACCAAGTCAGTCCTGTCCTGTGGGCGAGGTTCTGATATGAGCAATTCTGACTTTTGGGGGTTTGTCACCAGGCCCAAAACTCTGTGAAACACCGTGAGAGCTATCTATAGAGCTTGTAACTGTTGTGCCTCCGGTTTGATGAAGAAGAGGGCGTCATCAGCATACAGTGGGTATGGTTTCATGTCTTGAAATGGCAGCCTAATAGCACCTGTAGCCGTGAGCTTAGCAAAATATCTTACCAAGAAACCCATTGCGATGATAAAGAGTAGTGGAGAGAGCGGGTCACCCTGTTGGACCCCTCTCTTTAGGATGATTCTCCTCCCCAGTAGGCCATTGACGATGACTTGCGATGTTCCTGGCAGTACTGACTGTTTGATCCATGTTAACCAGGAATTTGGAAATCCAATGTTCTCCATGGCTCGCAGCGTGAAATTCCAGCTGACCTTGTCGAAGGCTTTTTTAATGTCTGCCTTGTAAAGAGCCAACGACACTTTCCTCTGTTTTGCTCTGCTTATGGTCTGTTGAGCATAAATGAAGCTCTCTGTTATTTGCTGATTTTTTAAGAAACCCGTCTGTGCATTGTCAATGATGTCTTGTATTCTCAGCTGCAACCTGTTAGCTAGTATTTTGGAGAAGATTTTCTAAACTCCATGTACCAGACTAATTGGCCTGAAGTCATCCGACTTTGTCGGGCCTTTCATTTTCAGTATGAGGGTTATGTATGATGTGTTGAGTGGTGCCAAAGGGGTTCCTGTTTTCAGTCGCCGTAACAAAAATGGATGATAGATCAAGGAGTAGTGTCTTTATAAATTTCTTGTAAAATTCTGCCGTGTATCCGTCAGGGCCAGGGCTCTCTCTGTTCAGGAGCTTAGCGACCGTGGTCTCTATTTCTTCGGGGGTGATAGTCGATACCAACTTATTTAGATCTATTTGCTCTGGATATAGATTATCCCAAGATATGTTTGGAGTTGGTTGTGGTTTTGTCCCCATTATATTTACATAAAAATCAAAGAAGACCTTTACTTTTGTCCCGTGGTCGGAGTAGAGTTGTCTCTGGTGCTGTACCTGTGTAATGTTGTTTGCCCTCTTTCTGCCCGTTGCGTACGCATGAAATTATTTTGTGCCTCTGTCTCCTTCAAGGTCCCAGTTTGCCTTTGCTCGTTGTCTTCAAATGTCCTCCTACATAATAGAAAGGCCAGTGTACGTTTTTTTATAAGACACGCAACTAGTTTTTCGAGACCGGTGACTGATCTGCTCTCCTAGACCTTATCAATCCATCCCAAGTAGTCTCTACAAACTGTAGCCTACTTTGTGATGTTGAGCACTTTACTGATGGCCCATTCTTTTATGTCCTTTTGAAGGGTCATCATTTTCTCATGGAATTGCTTCAGTGTGCGAGCAAGCTCCATGCTATTCCACTTCCCTTCTACCATAGTACTGAATTCCGGCGCCCTTAGCCAGAAATTTTCAAATCTAAAAAACCTCGACTTTTGGTAATGTATCTTGACCTCGTATTGTATTGGGCAGTGATCTGATGATGTGTTTGGCAGTCGCTTCTGGGTTGAGTTTGGGAATGACTGGTTCCATTCTGCCGAGATAAGGAACCTGTCCAGTCTTGCCATGTGTGGTTGGTCTCTCTCATTGGACCAGGTGAATCTTCCACCATGCATTGTCATATTTAACAGTCCCAGTTCCGACACGAGGTTTGCAAAGGCCAATGTTTGTTGCCATTCATTGGTGTTGCCAGTTCTGTCTTCTGGTTGTATTGTCACATTGAAATCGCCACATGTGATCCAAGGCTTTCCATTTGTGGGCTTGGCTTATCTTAACTCCTCATAAAAGTCATCTCTTCTTACTCTCGTGGCTGGCCCATATACTCCCGTGAAGTAGAATTGGGATTCGTCTAGGTTATTCTTCAGTAGCACCGTGATGGTGTGGTTAGCTGTCAGTGACTGTATGAGAGTGAATCGGGTAGTTGCCCAGGCAACTACGATGCCCCCTCTTGTGCCCGAAGCCGGTAGCTGGACATGGCCATCTAAAGATTGACCCACTGTCTTCTTGATTTGTGTTTCATTCATGTTTTGCATTTTCATCTCCTGTAAACATACCATCTGTGGCTTCTCGATTTGAATAGTTTACCTTATAGCCAACCTTTTGGGTCTTTCATTCAATCCTCTAACATTCCACGAAATGAATTTAAGCTTGATGTTTATACTCATCTATAACAATAAACTCCTATTGCCTTTGACTTAAAGCGATAAAACAAGACACAAGGGTCAAAGACCCAAAAACTGAAATCCACCCTTCTTCTAACCATTTGAAACCTGTCCCCTTTCCCCCACAACCTAAAATTCAGATATAACTGATGTGATATAGCATTTGAGTTGAAAATTGTAAATAAACCTAACATAACAACTGAAGTAACGGTCTCTGTTGCTTGAGGCTTCAATCTCTGCCTATGCATGGATCGGTGTCTGCGGCTCGGGCATGATCAGACCATTGATGTGGTCCTGCAATTGCTGGTCTGCCATTATTCCGGCTAAGAAAATGACTAAAGTTGCCTGCGTGCCCGTTAACGGGTATAATGTTTCAAGATAAGACAGATCGGTGCCAATTGTTGCCCTCCCTTTTGGTTTGCTCAAATTTGTTGTCACCTCTTCATAACCTTGGGTGATGCGTGCCCTGTCCATGGCAGATAGGTACATTGGACCTTGTCGTGCCCAGATTCTGTTGCTGCGACACCTTGTGCCATGTGGCGTGTCCTCAAAACCTGGCAGTAGCCCCTCCAGCAGCGACGAGCCTTCCCCTTCCGGAGCAGCATCTCCTTCCTGGTAATTGGGTAAGGCCGTGTATCATTGGCCCTTGTTGTCAGTATCTCCTTTCGGAGCAGCATCTCCGATTCGTGAACTCCTTCCTGTAAAAAAAAATCATTGTCTAAACCCACATGAAGGTCTGCCTTAAGCGGGCTGCTTTCCTTGGCCGAATAAGGCTCAGCTAACGGGCCTTGATCCACCTAAACCCGAGCCTGGTTGTCGGGGTTATCCGCTAGGCCCGAAGATTTCTGCATAATTCCTCTAATAGAATCCTCCAGTTGGGCCAAGTACACATCTTCGAGCTGGGCTTTCCTTGGTGGGCCGATATAAGCCTTTGCGCTGCCTAATTCGAGTTGGGCCTCGGTATGGCCCGCCAGTGGCTCCCAATCCCTGATTGCTGCCTTGCTCAGCCCTGTCAATGTCTCGGATTGGGCCCCGTATGCCAAGAATGAACCAACTGTATCTCAACGGTGGGAATGCTAGCTGTAAATGACAATTCAAAGGATATAGGCGTGCTGTTACCCTTTTTGCATTGCAGTGTTGCATTAAAACCCCTATCAGCTTCATACTCTTTGGTCAGATGCGTGACTTCAAGCACACTCAAAATATTCCCCTTGTCAACCGTTTCTGCTAACTCTACTGGAATTTGCATATCCCGAGGAACTTGGTTTTCGTATTTTCTGGTTTGAATTCTAACTGGAGGCAGTGCAGCCGTTTGTTCTCTTCCATTTATGCGGACCGGACTCTCCAGTTCCTTTTCCCATCGCCAGTTTCGACCTTCACTGTCCCGGTACCAGCGATCATTAGCATGATAGTCATCTCTCCTTTGCCTTATGTATTCCCTATCTCACCTATGTTCCGACCGTGGTTCGTACTCTTCATCATGCAATTCTCTTGATGTCCATAAAGTAGGTGGTGGTGGATAGCTCTCCCGTGGCCTTGGGGTCAAGAGCTCCGTCTCAATGTTGATAAAACCCTCTAGCTGCACCCTAACTAGCCTTGCATGCGGGTTCGTGGTCATGAGAAGGTCATGCGGTATATCTTTTGGGTCATGGCACGCGATAAGGTGATTGATGTCTCTCTTGTTCCTGTTGTACATCGGCACGTCGTATAGTTTGACCCGCGCTCGTACGGCATGGAGTGATGCACTATGCCCAAGGCCTGGGTCCATCTCTTGAGCTGCACTTTTATGCCATTGGCGAGAATAAGGTATCCTTCGTGCACCGCTTCTCTACATGTATCATTATCAGGGAACTCAACTAGCAGATCTTTAATAGTCTTATCCGGCGCGGTGACCCTAAAATCTCTTGGGTGTAAATCATAGCGACCGGTAAGAGCCGTAGAGATCCTTGGAG
Source organism: Carex parvula (assembly GCA_025461045.1). Lineage (NCBI taxonomy): Eukaryota > Viridiplantae > Streptophyta > Magnoliopsida > Poales > Cyperaceae > Carex > Carex parvula. Next base: position 229,097 of record JAJGRW010000621.1, on the reverse strand, counting down.
CCAAGTATAGATCGTCACGATGTGGTCTAGCCATAACAACTGCTGAATAGTTTAGGACCCCGTAAGAAGCGTTGTGCTCTCGAGGTGGCAAGTATACCCTCATGGTACCCAGCAGTGGCGGAATCATGAATGATTGGTAGGGGGGGCCTAACTAGTTTCTCTCAGGATATCAGTTTTAGTTTCATGTTACAAGATTAAATGATAAAAAAAATATTCAGCAATTATCAGGGCCCATAAACAGAGGTGCCAAGGGCCCATAAACGATGTAGGGGGTGCCATTTTTTTTTTTTAATTAAAGGGCTCTGTATATTTTCTAGGCCAAGGGGGGGCCAGGGCCCAGGCCTTGGTTTTGCCCCTGATACCCGGCCTTCCTTCTACCAGTGATGGAGACAGTAGCTCCATTGATTCCCACTCAGTATTCCGTATATCCATTTTTGTGTGTTGTTTAGGGTGGTTTAATTTGTTCCTCTGGAATCTTTCCCTTATCTCTGTTGTTAACCGGAGGTATTTTTAGAGTTGGTTTTGTCCTGCTTTTAATGGCTTTGCACCTTTCAGCGATATGCCCATAAGCCTTGCATTTGAGGCACCTTATAATATCTCTGCAAGCTGATTGCTTATGCCCTTTGGAGAGGCATTTAAAACACCTGTTCTCCTCCATTAATACTTGCTTGTGTCTTTTGAGCTCCGGGTGAACCTTTTTTATCTGCGCCTTGATGGCTTTGGGTACTTTCTTTCTACTCACTAGGGTCCAACTGCCCTCAAGATCCTGACTGTCATCCTTCTCTAGAGCATTGAACTCTTGGCGTGCTTGAGAGATTGTGTGTTGAGCTGCTTGATTCTGAGCAGCCATGAATGCAAGGACTTGAGGCGTAGCCCATTGAGCAAAGCCTTGAATGCCCTGTTCCATCTCTTCAATGCGCTGCAGCTTCCTGTGAAGCAGTACCTCTGCATACGAGAGATATTCGTGCGATCCAGGCTGTCTAAGGCGCAGCTCCGGTGTGGTAGCAGCTATTGCCTCCAAGGTTGCATTTCGGCTCTCCAGTCGCTCCTTGAGAGAGGTCTTCCAAGCGTCCATCTTTCGCACTGTTTTGTTTTCCAATGCATTTATTTTGTACCATCATATACATATATAAACTCTCTACATATGGTATATTGACAGAGAAATCACATGACACACACATGGTGATGAAAATAGACCTAATAAACTAGAATATGTTCTACATTATATCTATCATAAAAATTTATGTGTGAGACCATCATTTGTCAACATTTCCTATTTTATCTTTTGCTAACATTGTAACAACAACATGCAGGGTTTTCCATTAAAAGAAAGAACAACAAACATAAGCAATGGAGAGATCCAACAGCGCTCGCATGATGGCACGGTACCGGTTCCCCATCCCCGATACCCCCTCCGACGACCATATCGAGTGCGTCGAATGCTCGACACAGACATGTCGGTCGTGCTCTGCATTTGTCATGGGCGATTGCATTGCTCTTTGCTGTTGCCCCTGCTCTTTTGTTCACCTCTTAGCCTTCTCCTTGGTTAAGGCTCCCTACTTAGTAGGGAGGCGTTGTTTCAAAAGACTTACAAAGAAGAAGGGCCTTTTACAAAAAACACGTGTAAGTGATTCCGGGGAAATTAGCAACGTCGGGGAGATGATGATGGGGTTTGATTATAAGGGGTTTGAGAGTAAGAGTGGTGAATTGGGGATGGGTGTATGGGGGATAGGCTTGGGGGAGTATAAGAGTGTCAGTAGTAATGGGAGATTAAGCACAAAAATGGATGCAGATAAAATTTGGATGGATTTGTACCAGGTTGGGAATTGGGGTTTTGGAAGGATCTCATTTTCATCAAATCCCCTTGGAGGAACTGGTTTTGGAAAAGATGTGGTGGTTTATCAAAATTTGAAAGATTTGAAGGACGAATGATGAACAATGAGTTTATAAAAAAAAAAAAAAAATGAATGAAAAATGAGGTGTTGTGTTTGTTTATATTTTGTGGGGATTTAGTGAGGCTTTTCTGTACAGTTGGGTTTTGGATTGTCTGAAATATTGAAGTGGTTGTCTAAATTGGCCCTTGCCTTCTGATTTGTGGGATTTCTTTCCAGCTTTAATTGTATCTAAGAGATCATGTTAACTCCAAAACAAATGTGTGTATATCCCGCTGCTAATTGGTTCTTTTGTTATTTGTTGGTGTTTTTGATGAGATTGAATCATTGTAATATAAAAATTTATTTTTCTTTTATTGGTTTTTAAATGGGTACTCCTTTTATTGCATAACGAATTTTCTTATTCAAGGCATTGCCTAAACCACATGCAAAACACAGTAGAATTTCACTAGTTATGAAGGTGACATACTCAGGTCTTAAGTGTTTCATGATAACAAGTTCATCCCCAGAAACATTTTAAAGTTCAAAATGATTTTTTCCTAGTCTCTAATTTTGGGCTTCGTAAATATATTGAGAAAAATGGGTTGGAGGCCCACCATCTTTATTAGAAGCCATAAATTATAATACATACTGCATCAGTTCACCGGAACTAATTGGGAATTCAGATCCAGTGCATTAACCCAATTTTTGAGTTTTGATCCAAACCGTCCAAGATGCTCTAACACGAATCTTAAAGAGCCTGGACCCCACAAATAATACTGGCTCCCTGCGCTACCACTGAATAGGCACCGTACACGTCTAAACTCAAAAATTGGGTTACTTTAGGGGATCCGGACTCACTAATTGGGGCATCAGACTCAAATTTGGGTCCGATGGGTTCCACGTTCCTTCGATCTGCTTTAAGATCCGCATGCACAAATATTAAAGCTGACACGCACATTTATTGAAACAGTGTGCACAGATTTTAAAGCAGATCGGATGGACGTGGAACCCATCGGACCCAAATTGGTCCCCAATTCACCTAGTTTGTCGCACGAGTACATAGAGTCGACTTTTTATTTTTCAAAAGAGTCGACTTTCGGTACCTGCAATTACACTCAACTACTGCTGACTGGTACCACAGAGAACGCAGTTCTCCTGTAAAAACAACCCAAAAGAAGAAAGTTTACCCAAAAGCCCCCACAAAAGTGTAAAAGAAACTACATAGTACAAACCAGCAAATATCAAAGAAAAATAATAAGTGTCACTCTGATGATTCCCTCCTGCAGCTGATCTACTCATCATCATTGCTGGTAATATCATACTCAGGAGCAACACCTTTCATATTTTAACTTGAAATTATTTTTATCTGTCTTATCAATACATGCTTATGCGTTGGCAATACATTTCATCTACCAAATAAACAAAAAAGACAAAATATATCATCTCCATCAATGAACATGTTTTGTGCTATCATGTGCGCCTTCTACTCTCGAGATTTACTGAAGAAAGTAACAGTGGATAGAACTTCATATTAGGCTATAGAGAGAATCACCATTTCTAGTCAGTATCACTGTATATCTCAGTTTCCAGAAACAGGAGCGGAACACTACAGTTCGAGTTGAATTGACTGAGATTAATCCCAACTTAGTAATTTAACTAAGGTTAATTTATTTACCAAGCTACCGTCTCTGCCCGTTCTTTTTGCATAGTTACTTTTTTATTGAAGACAAATGCATTACAACTTTCTTTGGATAATGCAAACTATGTACATCATATGCCAGCAATACATCAAAACCTCATCAAAATTCTGTACAAAGTGTCACTGGTGCTACTCCCGCGAGCAACGCCTCTACTATTTCAAATACACCCAACCAATTCTATATATCTAGTTTAGTCAAACTGATATGAATAGTAGATATCATAGGTGCACCTTCGCCGAGCTGACAATAGCCGAGACATTTTTCGGTTGCTCAACTCAAACCACACCAGCCGGTCAGAAGAGTTCTCAGAGAAGTTTCTATAGGGAATCCCGAGCTGCCTGTCCAGCTGAGCGGCCTCTTCAGCCCGTTGGATTATGTGATCATAGCAAATGTACCTCCCTCCTGCTGTGGTATTCATTGCCTCGTAGATGGCCACATGGGCCTCCGCCACTTTTTCTACGTTGACAGTTGCTAGTAGCCCCTCTGAGAACATCTCATGGGCCCCTGAAAATTATGTAAAACTAACTATTAATACAATGTTTGCATTATGAGGTTCATTTTTTTTTTCCGTAGTTCTCAAAGAAGAGTGTCTATAATTAATCCCACACATTAGGGGGTTATCTGGAAAAAGAAAGAGCACAAGGGGTTTACCTTTTAAATAAGCAATAGACGAGGTAGAGTTGCGGCGCCTAAATCCGGGCCCAGTAACCAAAGCAGGGCAAACAGTGACCAGCTTCAAGTCCCTTCCTCGAGCTGCTCTCCATGCAGCCTTCTCAGCCATCGTCTTTCCCAGCGCAAACCACAGCTGCCATTTTTAATGTAGTCTCAATAAGTATTTTGTATGATATAATTCAATTTCTTATACTTCAACTTTCCAGTAATGAATGGAAAGTGAATTTTTGTAATTACCTTTTTGTCACGGCAGAGACTCTCATCACTCCAGCAGTTCTCGTCAAGTCTTGTGGGGAGGCAGCGGTCATGGGGGTAGCTTTGCCGCCACACACATGCTAATAGTGAAGATGTGAACACACATTTTCTGACAGATGGGGTCCGCACACAGGCTTCTATCACTCGGTCAGCAGCCTTCGCTTCCAAATCAGCCATGTGCTTCTGTGATTCACAATTACCAGTTAAACATGTAAGATTTGAATCCTTCTGATTCAAGTTTATCTTAAATAAACAATGAATAGCTAGTGTAGCCAGGAGATGTCAATTAATTTACTGGGTCATGCACCAGTACACTTTAGATTTTATTTGACTGTTTAAATTGAATTAAACTCGCTCCAAGCAGACCCCATGCATATCTAGCTCTCAATTACCACAATCCAATCTATAAAATTTGTTACCAAAAGAAGTCAAGAGTAGAAGTTCCATTTTTTCCATAATGCTCTTGTTTAATCAAACGGACAAAATCAATTCTAATATTTTTCCTATCAAAAAAGTGGTGCACTTGAGCAAAATTTTAATTTACTTTTGGCAATATAAGTTTACATATATGCGCGTTCCTGTAGATGTCGAATGATTCAGCTTTTGAGAAATTTTCTTTGGTAACCAAAGATTTCTCTTTTCTTTTTCTTTTTTCTTTTTAAAAGGGTGGTATACAAACAGTATCACTTGTTTCAATTGAAAGGAACAGATTTTACCTACTTTAAAAAAAAAAGATATTTTTCTCTTTAAAAGGTGATATAATTTCCCAAAGATGTTGCTCTGTTTCATTTGGAGTTCTTTTCCTTGTGTTTACAAAACCATCATAGCAGTTGTCCGATGCAAAATGGTTACGAAAAAAATTTATACTGATTGAGATATGATTAAGACACTCCAAAGATTGAAAGGTATCTGCAACACTTTTCCTTTAATCAGTATCCTAACCACCTTATCTTTTCCTTTACCAGTTGTCTTATGCAAAACGTACATGACAAAAGTTTATACTGATTGGGCTAATTAGTTATTAAAGACGTGATTAGATAAGACACCTTTAAGATTGAAGGAAGTACCAGCAACATATTTCCTTTAATGAAAGAATTTTGTTATCTTACTGTAAAGCTGCTGTTTTTTCAAAAATAAAAACGACGGGGAGAGAGAAAGAAAGGAAGAGAGAGAGAGAGAGAGACTTTCTACCTCCTTTACTCTTTTCACATTTCCTTTTTAAATTATTTAAGGAGAATGTTATGTTAATGTTTTATCATCAAGTAGGTGCGCCTAAATCAACTACAGAAAGAAACTTGGAAACAACAATTACAGCTGCACAATACCTCTAAATGATTCATCTAAATCATTCACCTACCCAATTAATGTTTGACCTAAATGAATCATGTGAAACATGACAAACTAAAAAAGAAAAATTATATCCAGATTTGTGAAAATTTGGTGTCTATTGCCAAATGATGGCCAAATAATTCTCTAAAGATATGTATTTAGTAGCAAGACAGCAGCAAAACAGAACAGTCGGTGATAAATTATCTATATAACCTCAAGTAATTGTAATTACTAGTAAGTGCTTGCTATATACCAAAATATTCCGAAATTTTTATTTCTACCATTTAAAAAAAATAAATAAACCAAATAACCATCGTTTGGTGGCAATTCGAATTCTAGCACGGCCGCATCGGCATTCTGCGGACCCATTTGAGCGGGGCCGCAGAATGCCGCTGCGGACACCTGGCTGGGTCCGCAGAACCATTCTGCGGACCCATTTTTTTTTTTTTTTGTTTTACCGAGACACCACTACGACATATATCAAATTTTTAGTTTTTTATTATTTTTTGGTTTTCTATGAATCTGTGCCGCATCGCTACTTTACTCAAATATTTAGTTTTTTAATTTTTTTTTATGTCTAGAAATCCGTGCCACACCTATATCAGCAAAGTTTGAAAAGTGGATTGAAAAAAAAATATATGGGTCCGCAGAATGCCGATGCGGACCCATTTGAGGGTCCGCATCGGCATTCTGCGGCCCCGCTGAAATGGGTCCGCAGAATGCCGATGCGGCCGTGCTAGAATTCGAATTGCCACCAAACGATGATTATTTGGTTTATTTATTTTTTTAAAATGGTAGAAATAAAAATTTCGGCAAAATATTCATTATTTCCTATCTTATTTATATATTTTAATTTGGTATGAAGTGGTCCAACAGTTTCATATTTGCAACTATAGCGATGAGATTTTTGAACTATACGTGAGCTCATATTTCTAGAAGGACAATATTGTATTGTTGTCCATACCTAACCAATTGAGTAATGTTACTTTCAAATGTCGACAGCATAAGAATGTCAATTCTAGGAAAGAAGAACGCACCATTGTTCGAAGAACCACTAAAGGATTAAATTATATATATTTGTATAGTAATTCCAAGTTTTCGTTGTACAAATAAATATATGTTAATTTTAATATGTCACTTTGAAATGGATTGCGGTATAATGCTATTAGCAATATATATGCAATTAAATATACATTAAGCCTTTAATAATACAAAACCAAATAAAAAGATGGTCAAAGTTATCAACCCACCTCTAGTTCATACCTACCTCTTCCACAGTCAACAGTGGTTTTCAGATTTTGAACCTAACACTAGAATATTGACTTCTTCTTTTTTTATCCTTTCATTTTCGTGGAAATTAAAGCCTTCTCTAATTGTTTTATACAAGGAAAAAATCTTTTAGCCAATAGAAGAAAATATTTAATACAGAAAAAGGCGGCGGAAAAAGGACCTATTATGCAAAAGAGTGCTTATGTAAACTATTTATTATGTCAGGCAACCAACGGGAAGTAGAATACGTGTGAATAGGCTCAATTTGACCCACAGGTCTTGTTAGAAAATGCTACTAAAACAACATGTACTCTGACGCGACATCAATCTCTTTCACTTGTGAGAGAATGGGAGCAGTTACATTCAGTAAAAAGAAAGTTTGAAAAATTGAAATAAAAGACCGGCAGATATCACGTTTTTTTTTATTGTACCCACGTGGAGTGTATCAGAACCATAAACTGTACCTACCCCACTGTACCTAACCCCTGTATGTATTCCCTTGATTTATCACTGGAGAGAAACTACCTACATGACTAGTCCGTTCTTATGTAGTGATTGTCTACGACAATTTGTGCAATTTCCTGGCCAATAGATTGTTGCAATGTTGCTATCATTTAAATAGTATTACAAACGCTATTTTAATTGCTGTATGATCCAACTATATAACAGTGGTTTGACTCGCTATATTAACAACTACGTACAAAAGAGATGCCTATAATTCGAAAAAAATTGATAAATTAATAATAGAGAATTTGTTCTTGACCAAACAAAACCTAATATATGATAGAGATGTTCTTGTGCCGTCATCTTAATTTTTCATCATATTATTTTCATCATCACTTTCAATAGAAAAGATTATAATTTCCCATTATCTAATTAAACTTCCAACTTCATTTGTAAGGAATATACTCTACTTTCGGCATGCAAGTTACAAATAGCCGAATTATAAACTGCTGCATAATTATTTATTATGATCAATTACTAATATCTAATCCATTTGCTTGATTGGTACTGGGGAACATAAAAGGAATATTTTATTAATGAAGCCATATAACAATAGTTAAGGTGTTATTTTCAATGCCCCCATTGTGCTACCAATATAATTTTATAAATTAAGAAGCATTTTTGCATAGGTTTAGTATTACATTGTAAACAAAGATGCAAAAAGGAATTGAGATTCTCTACTACAAATTAACTTCTTACATAATTCTTGTTTAAAGTTATTGACGTGTAAATCCATTCATTATTTAAAACTTTCATCAAGTTTGCTCAGCAGTGACTTTGTTATACAAAACATGCATAACAAGGGAGCAAATACCGAAAACAGAATTTGAAAGTAAAAGACGTAAAACATAAAGCGTATTTTAAGGCTTGAAAAAGTGTTCTTATAAGCTATAAACGACAATGGAAGAGGAAAATGTTGGGAAAAATATAGAAAAAAGGAATTTAGCATACCGAATAGCCAGACACTCCACTGGGGTCCACAAAGGCAGAGGTATGGAACACACCAACGCACCCTTCGAAGGCTCGGCACAGACTATCCAGATCCATCACATTTGCCATCACGGTCCATACGCCAGATCTACCCATCTCACCAAACATCCCCATTTCCCTCAGCTTGTCCAAATCCTCTGTCATTTTCGTAAATGAAAATCAAACATAATTAATATGAATATTTGACATATTATAGGAGTAACCCGAGGTGCAAAATTAAACCCCACAAAGTTTCTCTAAAAGACCTTTCTTTCCTTTTCGAACATTCCTTAATCTTAGTATAGTACGCTCATGAAATAGAAAAACATTATATGCCAAGAAAATTATTTCAGATACAATTTTTAAAATTAATGAAAAAGAAATGAAAATACAGGGCATCGTGCATTTCCCTGTCTACTTTTACAGAATGAAAGAAACCTATTACCTCACCAAAAAGATAAAAGAATATTTTCAGTTTCCATGATTTGTTTTATTACTTCACCAAACCTATAATTATAGCATGGTATGTAGGAAAGGACATCTAATTAAGGAAATGGTTGTGGGTGCCCACATGTCCAAAAAATATCTCTATTTCCTGCTCAGCAATCAAGGTAATTTGCTGAAATATTATGTTTCTCCAATAATAAAGGGGCCAACTAGGATTATACCAATTAAATACACTTCGTTCTTCTAGGATTTAAGAAGTTTAATAAGTTAAAGAGCAAAATTTATGATCAAGATTTTGTATGTACTAGCTGGGATTAAGTTTTGTTTTTTTATGGCCCTGGAAATTGCGATTAAGTTTACTGTATATGAGTAGAGATAGATATGATGTAGGACACATTCCCCCCCCTGCTATCAGAAAATATCAGATTTTAATCAATTTATAATTTTATTTTTCTTCCTTCAGAGAGAACGATTTGCTCAAGTAATTTAATCAACTAAGTTTGTGCAATCTTGCTGTGATGTTATGATAATTGACATATTCTATAATCTATATATAGCAAGTGGCTTCTGCTATGCAAAGTCATTATTGAAGTGAACCCTCACCAACCAGCATTATCCAGCTTGTCAACTATATTCACAGTTGTAATTAATCATTTTTTCATATGTGATTAAACTAGTTATTGGAACCCCACTAAAATAATACCACATGTGATATTTTATAAAAGATGAAGATAAGGAGTACCTAATAGGTCCAGTAAATAATTGAAAAGTACGTCAAATACATTTTTACTATTATTTATTTATTTATTTTTGCAAACATGAAAGACCCCAGACTGACGGAAGGAATGACAGTATTTTCTTTTATTTTTTTTTTCTGGATATGCCTGTCAGGTTCATGCCACATTATGTGGTGCATATACATGAAAATTAAATCCTGACCAAGCTATAAAAGCTGAAAAATAAGTAAAATAATTTTTGGCCAAATAGAAAAAAAAATAAGGGATAATTCTGTTTAATCTCTCATTCCCTTGCATGATAATTGTTATTGACTCAATGACTCTGACTCTGACTCTGACTCTGGTTCCTAGTTCCTACTGTCTAAAGGCTATGTCGCACAAAAGAAAAAGAAAAAAAAGAGGCAAAAGATATGACCCCACTACTATTACATAACCTGTATGGATAAACTCCACAATAAAGCCATTAATTAAGGAGTCCAGCTAGTATGACATCGGTGTCATATGACACTAACTTCAAAATTGATTGAATAGACTTTAAACGACTAATTCAAACCGTTCAAATCAATTTACTTTATGAGTGATGCATTTACATTCAAATTTTTTATATTTTCGAGTTATTTTAGTATCACATCAAGCGGTAAAAAATGTTGAAAAATGAATGTTTTAAAATTAACTTAAAAACTCACATATTTGACCGCTTGACTTGATACTAAATAAATTCGAAAAATTATAAATTTTGCATATAAACGTACAACTAATGAAGTAGATTGGTTTGAACGGTTTGGATTCACCGTTTGAAGTTGATTTGATAGATTTTGGAGTTAGTGTTATATAGACTGAAATGACACTAATGTTATAGTAGCCTGACTCTTAATTAAGGCCGGGAAAAAGAAGTCAAATAAATTTCTATTTCGATAAATAAAATGAGTGAACGAGAAAAAAAAAAAAAAAAAACTAAGATATAATCTTAAAATATCTCATTCCTTACAGTGGTGATGTACTCTACTGATCTACTCTAATTCAAGTGGTGATTCAGTAATTGAGCTTTCAAATCGTACAAAAGAAGCACTTGAGAGTAGGTCCGATGGGCATCGGCTCTATTTTGGTTCGATGAGTTTAATCACTGTCGATTTACTTTAAAATTCATGCGGAACGTTTTAAACTTCGTGCGTGTCTGTTTCAATTTCCGTGCGCACAAATCTTAAATTAAATCGGACGGTCATCATGCTCGTTGAACCCAGAAGTAGGTCCAATGGGTATCAGACATACTCCGTTCTCACAAAGAAAAATTCAAAAAAAACAAAAAAGGTCACTGGACCTCAAAATACAAGGTCAATCCTAAAAGTTTGAATTCACCAAACCCCCTTATCAGAGATGCTAAAGCCTCACCTTTTGGGCACAAATATGAAAAAATACCCACAAAATATCATATATTCTTCGCATATAAACCCTCCACAGGTTGAGAGCCACAGGTTTAAGCCATTGCCACCAGCTTGAACGAAAATGAATGATTTCAACTTTCAAGGATAAAAACATGGCACCACCTTTTTAAGGGCAAATATTTAAATGTCCTTTTAACGTCTGCTTAGTTTTTGCCTAATTAATATCATGCGGTTCTAAATTTCTCCGTATGATTACGTAGATATTAACTAATCATAACTTATGAGGATTAAGTTGCAATTTTATTCGGATAACAATTGCGCCGTTGATATTATTTTACCCTTTTATAGCCACGTAACTAAACAACATCATGAAAAAAAACTCTTCAACAAAAAGACAAGAGATCAAAATTACGAAACTGACCTTGCGTCTCGAGCGCCAATCTGACAGTGTACCCAACCTCGAGAAGTCGATTTACCACGGCGAAACCAACAAACGAGATCCCTCCAGTGACACACACAACCCTCTCATCTCCCTCGAGTCCGTCGCCCCCAGTCGACCTCTTCACCGAGGCGGGTTGCATCTTCAACCCGTTCCCACTGTTGCTCCAACAGCGCTTCCTCGTAGCATCTCGCGCATCTCCTCCACCTCCGCCTGGAGCGATTGTGTGCTCCGTAACACACCCATGCGGATCGATTATTGATTTCGCGATATCGAAAGTGAAACTTTTACTGTTTTTGTATCGATTGAAATTGGATGGGGAACAGAGGGGTTTGGTATGGTAGTGAGAAATTTGAAAAAGAAATAGGTCCGTTTCGAAGTATATATACTTGTAGATTGGAGCCAACCTCCATGGCTCCAACCTCACCATAGCGTGAAGTAAAACATGACGCTATATATACTTGTTGAACGGTTCGGATCGGTTGTTTGAATTTTCAAAATGAAAATATGACGTGAAGTAACGTTTTACTTCACAACTCACGATAGCCTATTTATATATATATATATATATATATATATATATATATATATATATATATATATATATATATATATATATGAGTGAGGCTATGGTGCTATGCATAGCACCAAAGGCTAGTGTACTACGGCTCAATATGGTACTTTTTAAAATCCTAACAGTCGATCCGAACCGTTCAATGTGATATCCATATGAATATGTACTTGCAACTAAATTTTATATTTTTTGAATTTTTTTACTATTTTTTTAGATAGGTAGAAAAATCAGTGTTTTCTGAAAATTCTGGACCATCAAATTCTACCTATCTAAAAAAATAGTAAAAAAATTCGAAAAAATATAAAATTTAATTTGCAAGTACATATTCATATGGTTATCACATTGAACGGTTCGGATCGACCGTTAGGATTTTAAAAAGTACCATATTGAGCCGTAGTACACTAGCCATTGGTGCTATGCATAGCACCATAGCCTCACTCTATATATATATATATATATATATATATATATATATAGATAGGCTATGGTGAGTTGTGAAGTAAACGTTGTTTTACTTCACGTCATATTTTCATTTTGAAAATCCAAACAACCGATCCGAACCGTTCAACTTTTTCTAAATATTGAAATGTGCTTGGAGACTAAATTTTACATTTTTTGGAATTTTTTTACTATTTATTAAGCCACTTTGAAATCGCTGATCCACTGTGAACAGTAAAAAACAGTAAAATTTTCTGGACCACCGGATCAGCGATTTTCAAAGTGGCTTAATAAATAGTAAAAAAATTCCAAAAAATGTAAAATTTAGTCTCCAAGCACATTTCAATATAGAGAACATGTTAAGCGGTTCGGATCGGTTGTTTGGATTTTCAAAATAAAAATATGAGCGTGAAGTAAAAATGACATCTTACTTCACAACTCACCATAGCCCAGCTCTATATATATCTATATATATATATATATATATTATTTTTCTTAATATTATTGATTTAGTTTTTAATATTAACTTA